>VYXB01008793.1:40875-80082 GCA_013397135.1 Pachyramphus minor
GGGAAGGGAAGGGAAGGGAAGGGAAGGGCTGTCAGAAATTTAAGCAGTACATGCAGTCACACTTTACTATAGAAGTTTACAGCTTTTACAATGTTTGCATGGAAAGGATTAAAAATGCAGCCAACATATCAGTGCCTGCAGAGGCTTACTGGCCATCTGTGTAGCTGTGCCATTGTGTTGCTGCAGTCCCACTCAAGGAAGGTCACATAGGATGAGGCCCTTACAATGTCTACCTCTTTCCCTTGTGACTTGAAAACTGTGTAATTGCTTGAGAAGCCTCTAAAAATTGCAAAATGTGAGAAAAGAGTAGCTCTGAAGCAGTCCATAGTCTGTACTGGCCTCTGATTTTTGAACATGGTAATATTTTTCCTGTATGGAAAATTTTTTCCCAGACGTTAACAAAGTCTGTAACAGGTGAGCATTGCAGGAGATTTGCTCTCTGGGGATGGAAAAATATTAGTGTTGGTGAGTCTGAACTGCGAATGACAGCTGGGCCACATGTGTGGGTGGCACCAGGACCAGCAGGCTGCATTTGCAGCTGCTTATGCCCAAAAGCAAGAGCATGCATATAGCGGAAGTCAAGCTTTCAAGCAAAAGGTATAGTTTAAAGGGGTAAAAGTAAGGTATAGACCCAGTCGTGCTTTAGTCGTTAGCTTTTAATTTGAAAGTCAGCTATAGAGAAAAATGGTCTGAAGAAGAAGCTCTCTCAGCAGGAAAAGGTCGAAAATGGAGCATGACAATTTATAAAACAGCCTCTGAGAGAGCAGAAACTCTCCCTCAGACATACTGCAGGTTTCCACATTTCTCTCGAGCAAAGTGCAACATGAGGAGCACACGTTTTACAGTTCTAAGCATATTTAATACAATGTTTTTACAACAGCTGTTACTTTCACAGAACTTTAACCCCACTGTGTAAATGCATCACAGGGAAAATACTCTGTTGTCTTGGAGACAGCCTTTGCTCGCTAGCCCTTTTCCACCGAGCTGGTGTCAGCTTTCAGCTCCGGCTGCATTCCAGGCTGGCAGGCACATCTCAGCCTCTCTCCTCTGTCTTTATTATTGGCTCCGCTGAAGGACAGAGGGCTCAGGAATCCGGGATAATTATTGGAGCTTCGTACCTCAGTTTCCATCAGCACATCTGATGAAGAAATAGAAAAAAAAAAAAAGTCCAAAATAGGGAACTGGTGGGGGGGAGAGTGGGAGTCTCTAAAAGATTTTCTGATGACCCATTTTTTCTTTTTTTTTTTTTTTCCCTTTTAGTTATATTTTGTTTCTTGCTTATCAAGCCTGGTACAGAGCCAAGTGTCTTTTTCCTGTTAGATTTAAACCAATTTATTGTCTTAGTTGTGAAGTGTTATATTACATCTGACACTTGGAGGACCATTGGAGATATCATATGACAAATGCCTCCCATTAAAGGACTCAGCAAACTTCTCTTGTCTTTGAGAAAGGTGATACTAGCTAGTGACTTGACCCCTCCAGTTCTCTAGCGTGCGGACTCACTGCTGCAGGTAGTATGCAGCAAACACTGCCGTCATAGCACGTGTTTGTGGACACAGCCGAAAAATGTGTTCTAAAGTTCTGTCTTTAAACTTGGATATATGATAAAGAAATAATTGGAAACTTTTCTTAAATGCCACAATATTTGTTTTCATCTCAGTTTTAGGCATATGAATATGCTTGAAGTGGCTGTGCTCCATGAATGAATTAAAATTAAAAAAATGATGTTATGAACTTCAAATATAGCCACCAAGCATCAAAGAGATTTTCCAAAATTGCATAGCTGGACCTAATCCTGCAAAGCACTGAATGCCCATAAATGCAGTGAGTGTTGGAAGGACTCAGGTCTTCCAAGAAAACATTAATGATCACAAAGAACTAAAGTCCAAAATCTAACAATCTCTATGAAAACAGCAATGTGCAAACAGACCTTTGACTACCTTATAATCTACATTGCTTTCCTTCATGTGTAGGCACTGCTTTTGTTGGCAGATAATGTAGAGCTAATGCAAATCTAAAAAGTAGTTATTGTTTGTCCCTGGACACCTTCATTAATGCACAAATCCACAATGCACTCCTATCCAGACAACATTTAATTGCAATCTTTAATGGAAATATGCATTTCAGATCGCTTGGTTTAAATGACAGTTAAACCAAATCCCTTGGTTTAAATGACATAAGGCATATGCTTAACATTAGGAGCGTCTTTTCCTGAACTGGAGCCCAGAAACTTAGCTGTATGTTTTGTCCAAAAGGTTTAAAAAGTAAAAATTCCCTCTGTCAGAACACTGGCATGAGCAAAGATCTGAGGGAACCATTTGTAACTTTAACAATGCTTGACTGGAGTAAAAGCAAGGTCCAATATATTGTCCTCTCTGAAACAGAACAGCTCTCAACAGAAGTAAAAGTTTTGGCTGCTAAACAAAATTACAATGGATCTGCAAATAAGCTCCATGCAGACAAAAGAAAGTTTTAGTGCTATGTAGCATTAAAACAACATAGAGCTCATAAAAGAGCTGTGTGTCCTAGAGCATTGTAGGAAACTCTTCCTTGGATTAGGTTGCTTTCTAAGCTTGTATTTTGACTTGACCACTGCACATCACACTGGTTTATACCTGCTGATGCTTACAAATTGTTGGTTACAAAATGGGGGAAGAGGGAAGATGTCTTCAGCACAGGTCTATCTTAGGTGGCACAGACTGCAGTAGTATCTTCCTCTCATGGACAAGAGGCCCAAGAGGCAGTTTAGCCAGATCTACACAACCAATGAATATGCTGTAGTTACAGTGCTTCTTTTCCAATATTTGCTTGCCCCAGACTCATGAGGAAGAGCCCTCTAGATGGACAGCTAGCTGAGCCAGCAGTGTCAAAGGCTACTCTGCTGGCAAGCCCGGGATCACAGCACTGCTGTGATTCCGAGCAAAGCCAACAAACTGTCACATGCAATCCTGACTGCAAGAGCCTTCCCCACCTGGGTTGGGCAGCCAGAGCAACAAGTACAACTGCAAATGCAGTAGTGCATGGCTTCACAGTCCCCAGAGGATCATCTGAACTAGGCTTTCTACTCATCCTTTTGCTCCTGCCCCAAGAAAGTGTTTGAGCACCCTCAGTGGGTTATATTGTTTTTGTCCATCGCTGATGATTTTGTCCCAGCAAGATACCAGAAAATAAAGGAAAACAAGACTGTAGATTTCCATCTTGCTTAACTTTCTCGTGCTTCTGCTTATTCTGCTGACACCAACAGGGGACAATAAGAACACTGATCACCATGCTTTCTCTGATGCCTCCAGAGTCATGGTCTGAGCCCCAAAAAGTTAGGATGAGCAGAGGGTGTTTGCCAACAACAATAGCAGTTCCTTACCATAGCAATTAAGCTAGAATGGAGACAGAAACACAAGGCAAACATACTCTGAAGTGAGCAGGATTTGGCCTCTTGCAACATGTGTGAACGTCTGTCTGTAATCTCAAATAATATGCCACATCCTACAAGTGTCACATATCTACCCTAGATACAGAGGTTCATTAAGAAACGGAACTGAAAAATGCTGTCAGGCCCAAACACACTGAGGAGAGCCACTCTGATCTGACTTAACAGGAGAATTAGCATCTACTTGACTTTTATGTGTATAGCTTTAGTGAAAATATTTCTGACCTCAGTATCACAGGCATGTTTAAACTATGCCTCCTCTGTTGAGGGAAGAACAAAAACTTCCTGAGTTTGTGCTGCCAGCTGCATTGGTTTTTTTATTTCTGCACATTTAGAAGTGTACCTAAAAGTTATACATTGATTAGGTAGAAGGTTGCAAAGGCAGCTGCAAAAGTCAGTGTGACACTTTAGTTGCTTCCAGAATACTCAGCAGAGGTGAGCAGTTAGAAAGGCATAGTACCTAATCACATCCATTTTGTTTTTGTAAAAGGGCGATCCTTATCTGGGTTCAAATGAAAACATGCGTGTGAAAGGTTTGCATTCAATCACAGACTATACATTCTGACATATTTCTAGTCCATATGAAGCAGCCCAGCTGGAACTCTGAGGCTCTGAATGTTCCCAAATAAGCAAGGAGCCAGAATTATTAGCAAATGCATTAGCAATAGGCTTGGCTCAGTTTAAAGTATTATATTTCAAAATGGGCTTAGGGATTTTTTTTCTGGCTTAAAATTGACTAAAGTGAGATGGTTGTGATTTATGTAACACTAACCCTGACACACAACATTTTTTATAGATTGCACTCCTGCATTTGCATGTAGTCAGAAGCAAAAATGTCCTGTAATTTTCAAGTCGGAAATCCTTCAATGTCAGAGTTATATTCTTGGAATTTCATCTTGGCCTTTCAATGTGTTCAGCTAGTATTTTGTTTATCTCTGTTTGTGATCTCTAATATCTCCACTTTCTTATCCTCCCTGTCTGCTGTCTCTGTCATTTTTGGTGCAGTTGCAGACTCTCAATAGTCCATGATAAAAACATTCAAGACTGTTTAATTCTCTTCAAAACAGAGCATCAAAATCCATATGGTCAGTCAACATTTTTTCTTTGTTTTTTTTTTTTCTCTCTAGAGTCCAGAAATAAAAATGGGTGTGACAGTTAATTATAGGAAATCACTGGTAAACAACATTGAATCATGTTTTTCTGTCCTCTAGCAAAATATCAAACTAGTAAGATAAAGAATTTGGTACCCTAGCGCATGCTGAAGCACTTGCTTGAAAAAGAAAACAGTGTTTAACACATGAAAATGAAAGCAAAGCCATGCTATTTTTGTAGTGGCATTTATGAATGAGGTAGGCAAAAATCCTAACTTTTAAAACTGAAGGATGCATCAAAACTTTCCTGGACAAATGGCTAGGTTCTAGCAATAAAAGAGAAAATATAGCAGGCTGTATGTCCCATTGTAAGATCTCCAAGTGTCCTAAACAGGAGAGCAGATCACCATGGAAGAAGTCAAGTGATGATGCCTTGCTGTATCCTCACATCCTAGCCAGGCTCCAGCTCTGGCATATGTTTGTGATTGCAGTCACCTTTGCCAGTTCTTCAGCTTTGAAGCAAGTACTTTTGTGTTTCCACACCTCACCCAGGAGTTTATGCTTCCTCTCTCCCCTTTCCCAGTAGGTCTGGGGAACCCCCAGGCTGCCCACTGCTTTGGCTCCATGTTCAGGTTCTTCAACACACTCTTGGTTTCTGCTGCCTGCAAAAGGGTACTGAAGAGGAGAGAGTGGCAGTGATTACTTTTTCAGCAAAAGGACCATTAGATCCAGTATCTCCACAGTTGCCAATTAAATTATTCACTGAGGGCCCAGTTAGTAACACAGACTCAAGGTGAGCACTTGTTAGAGCCATTGGAACCCTTGCCAGAGCCAGTATTGGAAGGCTGATCCCTCAGGGAAGAGGAGGATTGTAACAAACGTGCTGTGCTGAAAAACTTTCTTGAAGGAAGAAAAAAACCCAAACCACATCCATAGGAAAGCCTCCAGGTACTTCTCATAATTAGATGCAAATTCGGTATCATTTTCCAAAACAAATAAATAATTATCTTCATTGTTTCATTTGAAATACTGAAAAAAGCCCCAAACATCCTGTTTTTCACCAAGTTCCTTGGGTGAGCTGATGATAGGGCAATATCTACATAACTAGTCTGGCTGGAACTACACCTAAGCCACTGCTCTGTCACGCGTTGGTCACAGAATTGGAAAGGGAAGCCTCCACAGAAACAGCAGTCCACAGTTCAGGCACATGCAAACTAGCCACAAGAACCCAGCCATGTCATTTATGCTGCCAGTGTCTCCACCTCACCCTTTCCTGAACTGTTACAACACACTATAGTTTTCAGTCTTTGAAAGAGGTTGAGGTCTAGCACAGGTGATAGCTCTGATGAAATCACTGACCATAACACCAGGTTCACAAATAACAGGTGTGTCAGATTTCTCTTCTTGAATCACCTGATACTGTCTGACCTGAACTTCCATACAAGTACAAAGTTATCTTGAGAAATAATTTGCATCAGAGTACATGAGATTCATGTTAAACAGCATTTATTTTTGTTAGCATATACATTACATACCAATCATATACTGATGAATGATTTCTGGTTTTGTCAGTGTCTGTCACTAGAGGTATACTGTCATGGAACCAGAGCAGTGAGGAGATCATCAATCTCATGAAACAATGTGCAAAAGGGTTAGGGTTAGCATAAACTACTGGCCCACAGAAGGAGCTGCTGCTCTAATTCCATGAGGTAATATTAGTGATTTTGTTTTGCGAAGAAAGCACTTTTCTGGAAGTCTCCCAATCACTCCATCTTAACGCATGGACTTTCAGATCACTCCCTGGTCTCAGGGCACACAAGCTACATTTCCTTATGGTTGAACTAAATCAGAGGACATCACTTAGCAACACACCGAATGTATTCCCACTGCTAATGGATGTTTAACACAAACTAGATCAGAGCTAGTCTGAGATAAAACTCCTGAAAACACATCTGTTCTGAATGTTGTCTCTTTGGTATTGCTCCAATTGTGCTCCAGAAGTTGTTTACTTATTAGGTACACAGATGTCTGGGTCACTGACATACGTTACGTTATTACCTGCTGAATGTGTGATTTTCTGCCACTCTATCCATCGCAGAGTCAGAGTTCACGCAGAAGAGGATTGTAGATCATTATAGATATGACTGTATTTAAAGACCCTGTATTTTTTCTAGGAAGATTCTCAAATTTTTTCCTTTGTTTAAATGACCTTGCAATATGACAAGTGAGCTCAGCTCCTACTGTCTCAGACTTTTTCTCTGTGTGCCTTTACTTACTCTTTTGGCTCTGAATTCACTCACAGACTGCATTTAATAACAGTTTAAAGATAAAGATCAGACAATAAAAGCAAGGATAAACAGCTGAACCTGCTATTGGATTAATAACAAATAGGAAAACACTATATAGAAAATTTCACCACCTCTTTCCTTCAGACAATCACTTCTCAACTACCTTAGGACTGCTGACAGAACCTCTCTGCTGTGTTTGCTTAGACAAAATGTGCCCAAGCAGCAAATTAGCTCCTTTTCTCTCCTGGATACCAAAATGTTGTTCTTTTAGCAAAAGTTTTGTTGGTATATAGTCCTACCTTCTGCAGTAGCAGAAGTGAGCTGGTTGGATAGGTATCTCCTGCCTAAAATCACAGCAAAAAGGGCATCTTTGTCTGCCATCAATGACTTGAAAATATCAACTGTTTTCCTAAGCTAGCACTTGCTTTTTTATGAAGATGTGCCATTGTGTTAGAAAGTCTATGACTTAAAGACATGGAGCCTTGACTTTTAAATTAGTAGCTTGTTATTACAGTCCTATTGTTAGTCACACATGGTAGTATTAGAGAGATACTATTGTATATTCTGACTTTGTTAGCAGTTCTAAACCCTGCTTTTGATGCTGTGTGGTGATAAAAACTATACAAAAGCTCGGAATGCATACACATAAATATGTATATTGCTCAAAAGTCTCATGTCTTTTGCAGACATAGGTTGTCTTATGTGCTGCAGTCATCATTGCTTCAGTATGAGTAGGATGCACTGTGGTAAAATAAAGGTGCTATTTTTATTCAGTAGTTAATGTTACAGCTTAAATTTCAGAAGCTTAGTCTTGTGATGATTGATATTTTCATCAGATTGTTACAAATACTTTAGCACAAAACCACACTTTCACAACAGATGAAATAAGCAGCTGCTGAGCTTTCTTTTCATCACCAAAACAAACAAACAAATAAAACTTTGCAAAAAGCAAAATTTTACCGCTGTGAGGTGACCTGGAATAAAATGGCAAATGCAGAGTGGTTAAGCCTGTAAATGCATGTATTTTCTTACTTTATACTTAATGTAGTTTGAAATATAGTACTATGTAGGCTTGATTTACACCTAGAGCTAGGAATGTGCTCACATGCTACTGTTCTTTATGTATGTCTTTTGGCCTTGGCAAAAGCACCTGTTTCACAAGGCAGAAAATTGGAATCAAACTGACTTGGTTTAAATTAGTTCATTATGTGCTAAGTAGTGGTTTGGAGCTGTGGGTGTCATTGGAATGTTTTTCTTGTCTATAGAAAACTAGGAAATTACCTAAAGGTGGAAAATATTAACTAATGCCAACGGCACTTGTAAAGAATGGCTGGAGGTGTCAGGTCTTCACTGCATACATCATGTCAGATTATTAGCTCTCTTTCCTGAAGTGCACCTGTAATGAGGGGGGTTTGATGAGAAATGGATTTTAAAAATATGTGAATGATAAATTAGAATATGCAACGTGCTTCACATAACCACAAAGTTTAACAAACACTGTTAACTCCATACCAAATTTTAAGTGAATCTGACTGATTTTTTGGGACTCACGAAGACACTCAAATAAGAAGAACATTCTTGAAGAAAATATTTATTGTAATCAGCATTTCAGTAGTTCTGCTAAAAGTATTTTGCTGTTCCATGGGATACATGGCTTTTGATGAAAATCTACTTTTATAAAAAGTACTCTTCAGTGGTTTGAATGGGAATTAAGGGGTTTTTTGATACTGTGCTCTCATACCACACTGGCTAGGAATCAGTGGAGAAATGGTGACTGTGGCTCTTCCCAGGAGTCTGGGAAATCTGGTTGTGACTGATCTCACAGCATGAACACCACGTCTCTGATCTCTGACCACTAACGGGTCATCCGTCAGGATATTGCCAGACACTGAAAACTCACCCCTAGCAAGTGAGCCAGCTGGCCAGTTATCTGAGAGATGTGCTGAAAAACATGTGTTGTCTCATTGTTGAAGGGAAAAAACCCAACCCCCAGTTCAACGATTGAGACGTCTATTTTTCTTTTCTAATTTTCACCTTAAAACTTTTCAGTCTGAGGCAGTAAATGCTATCCACAGAACACATGGTTACTGAGTAGTGACCCTTTGTTCAGACCATTGTTCCTCTTGAGAAGAGACCTCAAATTAATTGTTTTTGAGCAACCGTGATGCAGAGCAAAAGCTGTTACCAGTTTCTTCTCCCTCTCAAAGCTGTTACTTTATCATACACAAGTACTCAACATAAGCCACAATTTATTTATGCCCTCACATACACTAGCCATGACTCTCAGCAACTCTCTGCTCCCTCTCTGAACATCCTCTCTGATGACTAATTCTCTGCACCCAAAGCCCTCAAGTCTCTGGATACAGCTTTGCTCTCTCATCTAGTTTCGTTAAGCAAACCCTCCTGGCTGCCCAAAAAAATCCAAAAACATGTTAGGCATTAACAAGAAGGATCCTGATGGCAGAGGACATTGTTTTGCCACCTAATAAAACCTTGCAGTGCTGCATGCAGAGCCTGTCTCTGGAGCCTGAGAGGGGTGTAATGTAGTTGGAAAACACACATAAAAGGGAAAGCGAAATGCTTTGATTGGCAGAGCATAGTCTTAGCAGAAAGGTCTGAAAGGATTGTGACTCTCATGCAGAAAGGAGAGAGCTGAGGGATGATATGACACATCTACAAAATCATAAAGGTAGTGAATAACTCGGATGATGTCAATATCCTGTTTGGTAAATCTCATAATGCTAGAGGTAGAGAACACTCCATCAAGTTCATAGAGCACCTTAAGTCAGATGAAAAGGTATTCATTTGCAGTGCATACAGTGAACCTCTGGAACTTGTTGCCAGAGGAGGGTGAGAAGGCAGGCAGTACCAGCAAGGCCTCAAGCAAGACATTAGAGAAATTTGTGTGCAACATCTATTATCTTTATATGGGCACTAAAAAGATGAGGGAGGGATATAGCCTGTCTCATCCCTTGGTGATGCTGGGGAAGAAGAGGAATGGGTTCAACATGTGAAGGCTCGCATGTTCTCCTCCAAAATAACACATTCCCTTATGGATAGACATCTTGAAAAGTGTCCTGGAGTTGTAGACAAGCTGCCAACATTTAGCAGGGTCCTCGGAAGGTTTCATCTATAACATAGGCTAGAACACAGAAACAAATTTCAGAGGTTAGACCTTTCTAGGACATAGGTGGAAATCAGTCCTTTTTCTGGTCAAAACTGTCACAAGTATTCTTGTTGAGCAGCATCTCTAGATGAAAACTGTTTTTCTGCTCCTCTGGAGACATAGCTTTGGTCATATCATTCTAATACGGTGTCACCGTTGTCATTGTACCTCTGCATATCTCCTGATAGTGAAACACATTAAATTCAATTAATGACAGCCACATAGTTGTGAATGGGCTGCTGGCTTGCCGGGACTAAAGACATGGGCCAAGTGAGGGTGCAACGGCTGCCAGATTTGATCAGCTAATTGAGAGACCTCAACAATCAGAGGAGTGGGCAATCACCAACCAGATGAAGTTCAAGAAGGGAAAGTGCTGGATTCTGCTTCTGGGATGGGGCAACCCTGGATGTTTGTACAGACTGGGGAATGAGATGCTGGAAAACAGTGCCATGGAAAGGGACCTGGGGGTCCTGGTTGAAGGCAAGTTGAATATGAGTCAGCAGTGCCTTGGCAGCCAGGAGGGCCAACCGTGTCCTGGGGGGCATCAGGCAAAGCATCACCAGCCAGTTGAGGGAGGGGATTTTCCCACTCTGCTCTGCACTGGTGAGGCCTCACCTTCAATATTGTGTACAGTTTTGGGCACCACAATATGAGAAAGACATTAAGTTTTTAGAGAACATCCAAAGGAAGGCAACAAAGACAGTGAAGGGCCTTGAGGAGAAACTGTGTGAGGAGCTGAAGGTCATTTGTTCTGTTCAGCCTGGAGAAGAGGAGACTGAGGGGAGATCTCATTGAAGTCTACAATTTCCTCTTGAGAGGAAGAGGAGGGGCAGGCACTGCTCTCTTCTCTCTGGTGACCAGTGACAGGACCTGAGGGAATGGTCTGAAGTTGTATCAGGCAAGCTTTAGGTTGCATATTAGAAAAATGGTCTTCACCAAGAGGTTGGTTGGGCACTGGAACAGCCTTCCCAGGTAAGTGGTCACAACACCAATACTGGCAGAGTTCAAGGGGAGTGTGGAGTAGGTATATGAGCTAGGTATATGATGTGACTCTTACAAATGGTTCTGGGCAGGGCCTGAGTTGGACTTGATGATCCTTGTGTGTGCTTTCCAACTCAGCATATTCTGTGATTCTGTGATGCTGTGATTTTGGCTCAAACAACTGTACAATGGGAGAGATGTAACCATGTCAATCATTTTGCCTGATCACTCAGAACTTTGAATTCCTCCTCAGCTTGGTTATTCTGGCAGTTATAATGAAAAAATACATATAAGCAAATAATGAAATAAAAGTAAGAAAAATTGCTGAAGAATTTTTTCATCTCCAAAACACCAAACTGAGTACAGTGTCATAGAACAGAGGAATGCTGAAGAGCCACATCTCTCAAGAATTAAAATAAAAAATTAACAATAAGATAAATGAGGAATAAGAAGATATTTTGAGGATTCATGCATATTGTGGCAATGAATGCAGTTCCCTCTTTTGAAGCAGGAAGCTGTACTTTTATTTGATGTTATGCCCTGCAGCAAATATGAAAATACCTTATTTCCTGTTCACTGAGCCAAGGCAGAAAACAAAAGTTGGTGTCTGTAGGTTGAACTGTGTTATTCCGAGTGCGAAGATTTGTCAAAGAACATGGAACCAGCACTCTTCAGCTTCATGGTTTTCTTCCCTGCTAACAGCTGGTCAGCCACAGGTGCTGGCAAAACCCCCACCAACCTACTGAAATGTACTGGGGGGGGCTTTGTTATTTTATCACCACATTCAGAGAATTCCTAATTTGTTCTGGTTTGAAGTGTTCCTTGTGAGTAGAGTGAAAATAAGAAGAGCTCCAGAAGGAACCTGAATAAACACAGAAGAACTTATTTGCAAATGCAACAGCTAAGGAAACAATCATGCAATACTTGTGCATCAAGTGCACTGTCTGGGATGAAATTTGATTGTAGTTTCACTTTCTAGCCATGCTATGCCTCTACAAATACAGGTATAGAATCTCTGTCCTGTGGTACATACGAGAGAAGCAGGTAGAGCACTGAAGAAAATGCCTTTTTAGTGGGTATGGGAGACTGTCTGGGAACTCAAGAAAACCACAGGACAAATAGTCAAGTCATCGTTACTTCTGTGGGGTATCCAACAACCTTTGTGATGCCAGCACCTTTCCCCAGAATCTTCCAGAAAACCGGAGCACTAGTGGGCACTTGTCTCTAACAGTAACACAATGCAAGGCCAGGAAAGCAGCCATGAAACACACAAGATAGAGCTGGGGAATGTCTCCACCATTAGATGAAAATCACATTTGGAGAGGATGTACTACTCCAACTTAGTAAAGAGCATCAGGCTATACTCACAAAATACGTATTTCAGACAGTGCCATTTTTGGGGTGGGACCACAGTCACAGGCAGGGAAGGAAGCAGAAATTTCCATTATTTCATTGCGGTGTCAGACAATATACTGGGGACCTCATTTTCCGATACTTTTGCCTTTGCAATCTAAATGACATTTGCTGTGCCAAGAAGCTAATAATTTGGAGGTTCAGTTTTCATCAATTTGAAGTTTGAAAGACCATAGTTGTTTGTAGGGTAGAGGGCAGAAAAGGAGGTTTTCAAGGAAAAAAGTCTATTGCAAAATAAAGAGCTCAAATGATGAAAGACGGAAACAACATGGATTGTGACATCCCTGACAAACCTGCTCTTACCCCATGTCCCATTTCAAGCTTACACACCATACTTCTTCAGTGGTGATACAGGTTTTGGTGGACATAGTAGGTCACTGGCACAAAGAATATCCTTTTGAAGAAAAACCTCTTTTTTTTAAATCCATATCTGCATTTTCAGATGGTATTAACAGAGTAGCAATATAAAACAAGCTATTTCAATTAGCTAGCTCTTAAACCAGAAATATTTTTTCTTAAAGACAGATACTATATGAGGCACTACATTGGAAAAAACCAGTTATTTGTCTATGCTGATGAAATTTTCATCTGTCTACTGAACAAAACTTGTGGCATTACATTTAGATGGTAGTCAACAATGTTTTTTTCTAACAGCACTAATAGCCCTGGTTTTGCCAACATTTGACATTTTTGCCTGTGTTCTTACCAAAGTATTTGCAGATTTTAGATCTATGTTCCTCTAAGGTTTTGGCATTTGTCTGTGCCCTTTTTTTTTTTTCATTTACTCTAGTAAAACATGCAAAAAGAACTGGTTTCTGGAGTTACATTTTTTTCCAAATGGGTTCCAGCTTCTCCTGACTTATCAGATTCAAGGAAGGAATGAGAGATTAGTGCAAAGTGAGGGCAGGGAGGTGAGAATAATGTAGCCTTAGGAAACCCAAGGCTTTGTTCCAGGTTTGTGTAGTAAGATAGACAGTATGAAGTGTAAGATGAAGATCCATGTTGAGCTCTGAGTGACAAACAGCACAGAGGCATCTCCCATGATGTAGTATGCTCTCAGAGTCTTTGAGGAGATCAATATATTACTTGGCTGCCTATCTGTTGTTTTCTGGGTGGCAGTGGATAAGATCTTACTGAGGTCTGTGAGAATGATTAGATGCAACCTTAGGCAGAGGATCGCAATGATATGGATAATCTGGTCCCTAAGGTAGGTTTGGTGGCCTCAGCTAATTCAATTTATGGGCTGCTTTCCTTATTGTGGAAATCCTAGGAGAAACTTGCCTTCACCAGCAGCTTGATCCATAAAAGGTGCTAAGTTTTTCCAGCTATGAGTAATTTCATGTAAAGCTGAGGGTGCTGGCACCTCTGGAACTCAAGCCTTACATGTAATGCATGAAGAATCTGCCACATTCAGTTTCCCGTTATCTAGGGGCATAAAAGTGATTGAAAGAGGGGAGAAAAAACAACAAATCCAAACTTCATAAACATTAATTAAAGTCCATCATCAGTATCTAAGCAGCATGATAGCACAACAATAGGTCAATTGTCACTTCGTAGCATGCAAGTTTTATTCCCAAATTACCCCAGTAACCTAAATAAGAAAGGCAAAATGCACAAAGAATATGGCCATCTGGAATACATAATGTGGAAAGATCTGCAGTGCATTACATGGTCTGGAAAGTGGCTGGTCGAATTCCAGAGAGCTAAGATAGACTTCAAAGTCTGGCCACACATCAGTGAAACTGCTGATCAACTCAGATATTTAAAGTGGGTGTAGAGGAATGAATTTATTAGGTTTTTTTATCTGTTGCCTTCATATGGGAAAACATGTCTGTAGACAGGTTTGTTGTTGATTTCATGCTTGCTTCTTTTATTTTAACTGTATACTATATTTTCAAAATTTTATATCATATTGCAGTTTTACAAAAAGTGTATTTTCCTATCATTTATAATGCTATTGTACAAGAAAGAAAAAAAAACCAACAAAAACAAAATAGCCCAAACAATTGTAAAGAGTAAGACATGACTAAAAAATAAAACATACCTAAAAAAAAATAAATTTGCACAGTTTTAATTTAAAAGTAGTGAAAGACAAATCAACCCAGGTTCTCATCTTTGCTTTGTTTTTAACTAAACCCAAAAATATCCATCATTTAGCATTTGTCACATTTTTAATGCAAACAGCTTCCTCCTAAATTAATTGATGTATCTGACTCTTATTTACCCAGACTTCCAGCCTCTCTACTTTTTGTTGTTGAAAGGGAAAGAAAGATGAAGTCATATACTTCATTATTTTCAGGTACTGATCCTAGAATCATATATATGAATCAGACCTGGGATTTGATGTGTTCAAGGCATGTTTTACTGAGTCTATGAATGAAACCATGAATCTCCAAACTTTGATCATCTCTAATGGGACAACTGGGTTATTCTACTCTTCTTTTTCCTCTATTAAATGGTGGTTTTATTACAAGAGCTCATATAAACCATTGTTCACTAGGCTCTCCAAAGCTACAACTACTCAAACTAAGCATGATCTTACTATTTTACCTAATATTTACCTAATTTAATGAATTTAACTATAAGTCATAAATAGATTATTTTTACTACAAGGTACAAAAATTCTGCTCATGCCAGTTTTTCATAAATTAGCAAGGTCATGTTAACTTTTACACTGAGTATTCTTCACTATGCAGTTCAAAGTTTCCTGTTTATACAATGCAAGTGTCAATTAAAGTGCTGGGAAATTTGGTTTAATTGACTTTCAATTATTCTGCAATACATAATAGAAATTATAGTGTAATACATGTGTAGTATTGGCTGCAATGGAGTAAGAGAACTGTCCAAGGGAAATTCATTTGCGAGTGGGTTTTTAACATGTTTTACCTTCCCCAGGCCTGTAACAAAATCCCAGTTTAGTTCATGCAGTTTTTCGTTCTTCAGCTAGACTAAAATTCCTTCAAATACTGTCAATAGCTAGATCAGCAAATAGAGTACAGCAGAAATTGCACTCCCGCTTAAAACAGTCTTTTCCCTTTCAGGAAGATAAGAATAACTATCTCAAAATTGTGCTGACCTTGAAAGATAAACTATTTTCTCCACAACGTTTTTCCAACCCGTTAATGGAGTCACTGAGGAAGATGGATATATTTCTGTAAGGGGAATGTGTTTAAGGACTGCTAGCTGCAATTAGAGTGGACTTTAGGAATTGTGACTATAGATCACTTGATTATGGCAATTACCATCTCCCTGCCAGGGGCCTTCCTCCTCTCTGAAGCTTTTTCAGTGGTGCATTCTTTACCAAAGCCTCAAAACCTTAGGTCTGAGGTGATTTACGTCATTCTTGCCAACATCTTTGAAACATCCATAAGGGCAATCCCTGTGGACATTTAACTCATCAGCTTCCTGTTTCTCCTGAAACCCAGATGTAAGAAATAATCTACTATGGCTTAAGGGGGAAAAAAAAAAAAAGTTGGCTGAGCATTTCAAAACCTTCACACATCGCGGAAGTTTGGGTGTCATTTTCCTCATGTTTCACTCATACCTTTGAAAGAAGACGAAAGGAAAACAAGTACTTAATCAAAATCCCTGCTATACTTCCTGAGCCTATGTGTTTTGCAGATGGGAAAACTTAGAAGTCAGATTGACTTTTAATCAATGTTAAATAAAGAAGAGCATCTGCTTCATGTAGTCAGAGTGTACCCTATAGTCCCAGTCATCTGGCCCAGCTGCTGATGGCATCACTGACTCAGTGATAGGGAAAGTGTAGTGGTAGCACAATGCACACCACCTCAGCAAAGTGGGACCCTATAGCTTTAGAAATACTATCTAAAACTCAAGACTTCATTTACCACACCTTGGCACAAGACACTGGATGAAGGGAGTAACTTCGTGTAAAATTCGTAAAAATTTCTTCTTCATTGTAGCAACAGATCCAAAACCCCCAACTTCTAAAACAGCTAACATTTCCAAAATGACTGCAGGTCATATCTAAAATTTGTTGTTTGATTGCAGTCTCATTGTCTTTTATGCAAAGGAGTCCAAAATCAAAAATGGCTTGGATAATTGGCTGGAACACATTATTCCCCTGTACAACATGCTATTTGCAAGTGAAGGGATTCCTATTGGAATGAAAGGAGTGGAGTTTTATTTGCCTTGAAGAAAGACTAGTAGCTAGGAGTACACTGCCATGATCTGTTACAATTGTTTTCATGCTTGAGAAAACAAAATTTCAAAAACCATAAAAACAAGGTGTTTTAAGAACTATGAATATAGAACAAACATAATAGTTGATATGAACAGTGTAACTTGAAGGTTACCTTTTTATTAAGTCAACCAGAAAAACATGCAAATTATTATGACATTTACAAAAATACAGGTTCGCCTTGAGAATGAACCATCCACAGAAATATTTCCTAGATAATTAGTTTCCAAGAAAAATAATTCAACCAGCTGTAAAAAGATGTGAAAAACATGCTAAACTTAGAACAATAACACAAACCTATGTGCAATAAGGTTCTAAAGAGTCTGAAGTATACTGGATGTAGCTGCTTTGAGAAGTTCTTTGGAACTCAGGTCAAAAGGTATGGGTATTTAGATAAAAGCTGAGAATTGCTCCAGTTAATTATAATGAGATTTGACTTTAAGGCCTCTCCAGTCCTACTTTAGAAATTCGACTATGGAGGGCTGTTTAACAGAAGCACAGTATTACACCCCATCCTCAAAGAAAGTGCTAGCAGGTAAGAGGGAAAGGTGTTGCAGGTCTGAAGAAACCTCTCAAAACTAAGGCCTCTGTTGAAGAGTCTCTAAGGTACAGTAGTCTTCGTTTTCTGAGCATTTTCTGGCAGGCAGGGTTTTATTTTGGCAGATATTAACCCAGTAAGCTTGAGCGCAAAGTAAAGCTTTGACTTTCCTATCAACTACCTACTGCATATTAAGAGCATACTCGGGATTGTCTATGCTTGTTAAAAAATATTATTCCAAAGGTTCTAGAGTAACTTTTGGAGTCAATTTTATGGATCCTAGCTACAGATTGCTTTTCAAGATCCTAAAGCGTTCCAGATGACCTTCATGGCCATTTAAAAGAAAGGAGGGGGAAAAAATCAACTGTATCCTCTCCTTGCTAACAAACCAAAATTTTCTGCATAGTAGACAGCAAAAAAACCCCTGACCCTACTTCATCTGGGGCTGGGGCTGAGAGTGGTTGTAGAGTAATCTTACTCCCCTTTCGCAGCAGCTGCAGCTTCTAGCACTTTTCAAACACCACTGTGGGTTTTCAAGCAAAATTCTGTGTTATGAAAATTAGGAAGGGAGGCAAGTGTGTAGTAGAAAAAGTATCCAAATATGAAAGAAATACATTAAAGCTAACACTGGAAGGAGAAAGGGAGAGCTTGAGAAAAGTCCTAAGTTACTCACCTGAGGTGTTTCTTGGGTTATAAGGTCTTGCACCTTATAATCATCACATTTGGCAGTCAGTCAAGACCAAGTTGGCAGTCACTGTTTACTGAAAGTCTGAAAGCAGGACACTTATCTGTTGGGTTCAGTTTTACATGTATGCATTTCTCTTTCATCTTCCTCTCCTCCTTCATGTTTTTCCTATTTTCATTTAAATGTTCCCATTTTTAGCATGTTCTAATAATCCTTTGAAGCATTCAATTTCCTCTTTGCCAATCTAAGCCAAAACACAGACTATATTCCATTTGACTGATGTTTGACCATGAGGATGTTTTGTATCTCTGCTTGCATGCACAGACACACAGACACACACACACAATGCAGACACACACACAATACACTTCAAAAAAGCACCAATCTGTTACAAATCTGAAAGCAATCTTTAGCCCAAATTTTTCAGAAGCTCATTCAGGGACTCACTCAAAGGCAATAGGAGGAATATTCCTTATGTTCACAATTATTTAATGGAGAAACATCTAGATTGCTTTCAGAGCATCATCCAACAGAAGATTGTGTGTCCCACTAGAAAACTAAGATTTTTTGTGAGCCACTGATGATGAAAAGCTGTACTTATTTTGCCATGTAAACTGCAATTTTACATGTACTCCTCTTAGGAGGTGACATGGAAAGAAGACCTAAAGTCTTCTGATCTAATGCCCATTACATTTTTTGTATATTTTTGGATATACATTTCCATATATTTTAATGGAAAGAGTTCTTTTGAAAATATGCATATTTAGACATAAAAGAACCCAAATTATTTAAAATAATTATGTTGTAAATGTCAGTTCTTCATAAATGAAACAGTGAAGCATATAGAGCAGGGGCAGGGAGACATCGTTAAGCAGGCACCTACTTTGCAAAGGTGCATTCCAGCAGCAAATATTTAAAAAAATAAATCTATGATTTACATAATTGAAATGATATTATCTTTCTGTGGCTGCTGGCCATTTCTTGTCTCCTTTGTTAGGTTGCAAGAAAAATCCTGATACTATTATCATGGTCTCTTGGCATTCTTGCAATGACCAACTCTCCAGTCCCTCATCCTAGGCAAGAGTTATGCAATTTCCCCTTAAGCCCACAGTGACCCAGGAGGATGAATGTCTGGAAGAGAAGAAAGGGTAGAGCGTGAAAAACCTGGTGAGAGTTTAATTCTTCTGCACTCTTTTTCCATGGTGTTTTCCTTTGCATTCAGTTGGATAAATGAGAAAAAAATTGCAGAGCAATGGGGAGCTCATTTGTACAGAACAAAACTGTCAGATTCTACCTGTATATAGGTGGTTTTATGTAAAACCCCCCATTTTTTTCTGATTGTCTAATAGAAACCTGCATGTTCTCTAGCAACTCTTGAGTAAAGCAGTGACAAATTTTGTTGTTTCTGATTTCTAAAAGGCTCTCCTGCAGCACAGTCAGTGCATGACATGAGGCATTTTAACGCAAACAGTATGCTGCTCTTTTCCCCAAAAAACAGCCAGTAAGATACCCGTGATGCTTTTTCTTCATAGAGAGGGAAGGTTTCTGGGATATAAGAAGAGAACACAAAAGGAACACTTTTTCCACATAACCCACGTTCAGTCCCTGATGAGTTTTCCTTACTTCTTTCCTCATGAAGCCTCAGCTTAGCTACAGACAAAAAGAAAGACAAAGGGAAACTATGTATTCGGCTGAGTATAACACACCTGCACTCTCCCGGGAACACATTTTAGCTCCTCTGTGTTCTAGTCCAAAAATTATTTGGCAAAAGGCTTACTAACCATTTTTTGTTTTGTGTTTTGTATCTAGCTTTACAAATGATACAGGAAATAGTGACGCCCAGACTCCAGACTAAAGGAAGAGGATCAGTAAACACATATACATCTCTTTTTTGATATCTAATTGAAGAATGGTCACTTTTGTGCCCAAAAGTTCACAAAGATGTTTCAGGATCCCAAGAGTGAACTTGGTGCCCAGGCACAATATCATGTGCTTTCTGATCACCAGTCAAAATCTGAAAATTATATATAGCTTTACAGGAATTGCATGTAGCTAAGACTATTTCTAAAATGTATAATTTTTCTTTACAAGAAAGGTGTGCAATTAATATTTTCAAGATATATAATTTTTCAGTGTTCCTATACTCTTCTGAAAATTACACTATAGTGGAAAAAATAAAACATTACGCAATTTTAGCTGTAGCATTTTATTCTACATGAAGGCACGGGAGAAAATTCAGCTTCCTAAGTGTGCTTTCTATAGGTAGAAACAGAACAACCACTGCTTTAGAGACGTATCATCCTATATGATGTGGAAGTAGCAGAAATCACTTTTTGTCTCTGAAATTCTCTTCACTTTGTGAACCCAAGTAATTTTATTGGCAAGGGACTGAATATAGGGAAAAAGAGACTGGCATAAATCAGAAAAAACCTGTAGCAAAGACTTCTTTCACATAGATAATATCACAAAAATAAACTAAACTTTTGACAAGATATGACTAGCCCCGTGCTATTCATTAGAGACAGGAGACCTACTTTAAACTGCGGACTTTCAAATAATAATGTCATTAATAAATATTTTCTTAATAAAACCTCAGTTAAGCAAAGATTTCTCAAAGCATACATTCACTAGGAAATCCTACCAAATAGTTTTAATATTTAAATTACAGATTTTATAGTTATAAGCAGATTCCACAGGTGAAACAAATTTTTAATTTTTCCATTTAGTCCACCCCATTTGGGTTCAAAAAGGTACTTCATAAAATGGACACAGGTGCACAAAGATTCAGTCTTCTTGTAGTACTTACATTATATGCACTAGTTACCATATAAAACATACATCTTCTGAAATGAGAGGGTGTAGGCTTTATTTGTGAAATTAGGAGTCTTGCTGGAGCCTTTTTTGGTGTAATATTGGCTCCTTCTGTGATGATTAATGGGTTAGTATGATGGCATAAGGTATTGATCAATGCACAAGTGTGAAACCAAACCTGAGCTGTTGCTTGGGTTGTGCTGGATGAAATAAATTCCAACCATGCTTCAGTTATGATCCCTTTCTTCCTTCAAAGAGCTATACGGCAGCCAAGTTTATCACAAGCTTGGAAAAAACCCCTGGATTTTACTGGCATATGAATCCCAGGAAACAACAGGGAACTCTGTTCCCTGCATGTGAGTGTGCAGTTCTTGTCTTTAGGGAAAGTAGGCTACAATGTCTGAAATAATATAATCAATTCAGAGTGTGTTTCTTACTGTAGTTAATGGGCTGTCTCAACTCAAAAGAGCAGTTCTTCAGACAAAACCCTGATAAACAAAAAAGTGAAGTAGAAATGCAATTCAAGGGCTTCTGACATAACTGATAGATGCTGATATTTCTGTATTTCTGTCAGATGTGATATTAAACATTCTCTAGTTGACACTATAGGACACTATACTACAGGGCTACAGGAATTTCAGAAATGTAATAAACCTATAGCTTTGCAATGAAATCACCCATGGTGTGAGCAGAGTTTTGAAAAATGATGGATTTACCTGCTCTATGGAAAAGCCCAAATAGATCTGCTTTGTGGATATTCAGATGCATAAAATACTTTTTCTATTCCAATGTGTTTTTCTAAAAATCTAAAAATTCATTTAAAATTCTTTTGGGATGATACAAAATGCATTAGCTTCTGTATACTTGGGACGATGCATTTAAAATACATGTGCACGTTTCTAAATGACCTTCAGAATACATTGCTGTTCTTCAGATGGTACAAAGTTAACCTATTAAATGACAAAAATCCATTTTTTACTGTCTTTTTTTGCAGATGAATATCTCTATGACAAATAGGTATAGGAAAACAAAATATTACTAATTTCTTTCATTGCTTGCCCTATTGTGAACATCTAGTTATCACCAGATTTCCTATGTGACTGCATGGAGTATCCCAAGTGTAGATACCTACATGTATCTTAGGAAAAGCAGTGTCAGACGCTTTGATAAGTTTATATTTATAAATTTAAAATGTTCGGGTGCAAGGAGAATTAATATTTCAAAGACAGTTAATGGGTTGCTTAAGGAATTTTTGTGTGCAATCATTGCCCAAGAAGGAGAGTAAAAAAATATGTGCTTTCCAGCTAAATGTACCCAATAAACTCTAAATGACGCAAAACACATCTGGCTTCGGATTTTGCAATGCACTCAGTAAATGAATTTTGATTAGTCACAGGTTTGCAAATCTACAAAGCAAAGTTGTGTCCAATGTCTCTGAATTTGGAACCTAGTTGTGGTATTCTGCTGGAGACTGTGCAAAATTTGTATTTTGCCAGCTTTGTGAACTCTTTTGTGGCTGTATCTGAACTGTACTTTGATTTTTGTCTTGCTCAACAGAAAGTACAAAACAAAATTCAAAGCTAAAAATTCTGTATAGGCAGAAGCAGGAGAAAATGATCATTTGAAAAATAATGGCTCCACAGTCAAATTTGCGTAGGACTACTCTTTTGTTTTTATTTGCCCTCCAATACATGAACAATTTGTTTTTTGAAAGTCAAGCACAAACACTGGAATCAGGATTTAAAGCATGAAGTTTTAAAAACCCCTTGCATCCAAAAGCTGCTCAGATCTGTATCGTTGTAACTACCATTTTCATTTCATTTGTCATAAGGAAACAATCTCAATCCAGTACTTTGTTATTTCTCCAAGACTCTCAGAAGAGATTTTGGTCCACATCTGGACGTAGAGAGGTGATCTCAGTAGAGAGGGATAAAATGTTGTGTGGTAAGAGAACAGACATAAGAAAAGAGAAAGCAAGAAGAGGAAGTAGGTCTCACTGTCAGAAAGTGAATATGTAGTCATTCTCTCCCTGATGCTCAGCAAATAGAGTAAACATTGTGTCTGTCAGAGCCAGAACTTCAGCGTGACTTTCCTTTTGCTAAGAGAAAGGGAAGAAGATTTGCCCATAATCATTTGTGTGCTTGAGTGCAACTGGAATAAATAAGCAGAGGAACTTTCTGGCATACAGAGTCTCCCAAAAGAGACAGAAAACTGTAGAAAGTATGGGAAACAGAGGACCAAAACCACCTTTGGTTTCTTCCTTTACATCATCTATTCTGGTTTATCTCTCTGAATGATATCGAAGAAATTATATGTGTAACCCATTCTGTGATGTTTCAAACATGTCCCAGATGTCAGCCCCCAGTACCAGAGTAGGGCAGTCTGTTTATAGGGAAATGTGATAGCTGCAATTTATGGTCTGACAAAGTCACTTTAATAACTGATTAGTGAGTTAGTGGGTTTCTGGTACTTTGCTCCTACTAACCACTTTTCTGCCATCAATTGAGATGTCTCATTTTACGACTTTGAAGATGCTCAGGACAGTGCTAGAAGGCAAATGGTGTAAGAGCAGCCAATAGAGCTGAATTTTAATTTAAACAAGTACAAATACAATTACTATATATCCTTGATAGAAATTTGTCTTTCAAAATATGAAAATCACTACTAAACAATGCTGTTTGGGCAAATTAAAAAGTTCTTGATTTTTATAAATGACAGGTCCTTTCATAACTGGATAGCATCTGTGAGAGAAGTTTGGTCAAACCAAACAGGCACTTCCACAGTCTCTCACTGCACCAGTCAACATAATAACAATAACAGTTATAACAATAATAATAATAATAATAATAATAATAATAATAATAATAATAATAGCAAGGAGCAGCAGATGTTGAGCTCCTATCTTTAGGTTTGCACAAACCTAAGTGAGAAGGTCCAGTCGTAATGTGTTTGGGGAGGCTGCAATTATTTTGCACAGCCTTGTTGCATAACTGAGGCCATAAACTCATCTCCACCCAAAATACTGTCTGCCACAGGTTTTAAGTGACAAAGTCACTTTGTTTGAGTTGGAAGACAAGGACAGGGCTCAGATCTGAAACAGTGGAAGAAGTGGGGTGAAAGAGGCAACCAAAGAGCAAAAAGGAGGAGCAGAACTCTTCATGTGGGATGGCACTGTGCTGCATAGATATGCAAGAGAGTACAAGCGTGACAGCTGCACCATGACTGGTTTGTCAAGGTCTGCATAAGAGGTGAGAGACACGCTGTGACTCTGCAGAGCACACGCAGAGAAGAGCCAGCTGAGAGCTCAGCCCACACAGTGACTGTGGGCACCTCTAGTGCCATTTCAGATTCGTAGCCCAGGGTGTGATAAGGGTGTTGATCCTGTTCTGTGCAGCCAAGAGTGGACCAGAAAGCCTGGATACCCCTGCCACAGGTTGACCGGATCACAAGGCAAGGGACTCAGAGCCCATGAGTCTGAGCAGATGTGCTCTTCCCAGCAGCAGAGCAACCCTTCCTCAGAAGTTTCTTAGACAACATGACCTTCTGACTGAGGAAACTGCATGGGCCTCATCACAAGGATTCTATTTTGCTATGCGGTAATCGGGTCCAGGCTCAGCAACGTGGGTGGATGCTCTGAAAAACAAACACAATCTTATCTCCCTGAGAGGGTAGGAAAGACAGACATGCTGGGAGTTAAACTGAAAGCATACTGGGTCTCAGGGCTGACAATGAATATGAGTAGATGTTGAACTATTTTTGTGCACAAAGCCTGTCTAGTGTGGCTTGTAAGGAAGCATAAGAGTAGATGCGATGATATGTGCCTGTTGTGTCAGGACCCTTTGTTCACTGTTGCTCCACAGTAGCTGCTAAGCAAGAGAATCCTAGAAAATACTTACCTGCTTGCAGGCGTTTGTTACACATTCCTGCATGCAGAATACAGATGCCTGCAGCACAGCTTGAACTGTGATGAATGTCTGGGACATGCAGGGACAAGGTAGACATCCTCATGGTTAAGAAATGGCAAATCCTCCCATGAGAGCGAAAAGCTTAGCAGGTCTCTCTGGGTCATGTATTTGGCGACCAGAAAACCTCGATGAGTCCTATTGCAATGCAGTGATCTGCCAACCAAAAGTATAAAGGATGTGCCTCAAAAGATTGCATTGGCCATGGCTCTATCCTGATTAAACTGGCAAAAAGACTTGAATACCATGGTTATATAGCGACATAGTGAACTCTATTGTAATGTAGTCCTCAGAGTGGAAGTGTGCTTTAGGTTCCAATCATTCATTTTTGACAATGGGAAATTAAATTTCTTATCCCTGCTTTCTTCCTCACACATGTGGGTTTCCTGCAGCCGCTCTGTATTCATAGGAAGGTTTGATTGGATCCACAGAGAAGTGCCTAGAGGCTGAACTCTAGTTCTGGTGGAAGATTTTGTGATGAAAACTCAGAACTGGAAATGAAGAGACTACATGCTGCCAGAAGCATGCTGGCCTGTGAGCTTAAGCAGTCTGCTTAACATTTCAAATAAATCTTGCAAAACTGGAATAACTTCACTCCTCTGTCTCTTAAGAGTGGCATGAGGGGGAATTGGATTGCAGAGATGCAGAGGAGATTGAAAGAACATGCAGAATCTTCTGCTCCACTGTCACAAACCCAAAGATAGGCCTATCAGGTATCATGAAAGAAATAAGCAATTAGCATTACTGCACTTGAGAAATTGAACCATGTCTGCCTCAACACTTTCATTTTCCTTGGATGGAAACTTTTGGGGCTGAGTTATTTGTCTTGTCCAGACAGGCTGAGGAGAAGCCTTGTACAGCCATCTTATCCCATGAGACATTGGAGAAAAATTTGAGACTTTAGCTTTCTGTGAAGTGTTTGTTGCCTCTAGATAGGGGCATCTCATATCTTGCCTGGGCAAACTACCTATAACTCTTGGCTTTTCTGATTTAACTCCTCAAAGCAGTTTCTGGAGAGTAGCAAATGTGCCTTCAAAGTTGTGGAACCTAGAATCAGTACATTTCTCATGAATCCTTCACTTTTCCCTACTTCACAGTAATTTTTTCATCCATTTTGGATCCTTTGCATGAAGTAATCATCTCTTCAAGGGCTTAGTACTAGTATTGAAAGGAAGGTGATGAAATATATCCCAAGGAGAAGAAATAATAGAACAGTCTAGAAATGTGATCATGTTTGTTTACAAGTCTCTGTTGTTTCATTCACCCAGACTCCCCAGACTTGCCATTATCTTTTCTCCAGTTTTACTGTGGGTGAAATATTTCCTCTAATTCAGCAGCCAGTATCTTGCTAGATAAGAACTATCTAGCTACACAAAAGGAGACATACTCTTGGCCCTCACCTGTCTTTGTACAATAAATAAAAAATTAAAAAATAAATATGATGTTGTTTATAAAGAAGCCTGTCAACATTTGCCAATTAGAAGCACAGAACTCAGTTTGAAACATGGGACAGAGAGGAGATTAATTAAAACTATTTAAAAAGAGTTATTAGCTTCCTTATATATTTCTCAGTGTTTTGTGGTATGATTTCTTGCAGTTGAAAGACATAAACATGGTAGACTGCTTCCATCAAAGTAATATTTTTTTTCCCTTTTTCAGCGAAGTTCTTAATCAGATAAATAATTTTAAACCAAGTCCTACAGGAGTCAATGACAGCTATATCCAAAGTTAATCACATGCTGGCTCGTTTTGGGAAATGGTCCTAGTGAAGCTCAAGGATAAGAGCAGATTTCATATGCTAGCAACTATCTAGATCACCATAGTGGTGGTGGTGAGAGAGTAAAAACTTTTGCAGCTGTCTCATCGTTTGTGTTGTGTTGCAAACAGAAAGGTGATTAAAAACTTTGAAAGACAGAACTAAAGGCTGACCTTGCCTAACATCCTGTCTACAGCGGTGCCCAATACCAGATGTTAAAGAAATAGGTGTATTCCTCTTGAATACTATCCTAATATCCGGTGACAAGCAGTTCAGTAATTTCCTGGGCCTTCCTAAGCGGTAGGCCCCATTACAGTTTTCTCTTCTGAATTGGTACGATTCTTTCTCGAAACCCTGCAAACTTAACATTCACACTGCCTTGATGCCCCCGCTGTGGAGCACCCTAGCTTAACTGCACACTCAGTGCAGAGGTATTTCGTGGTTTGTTTTCCCCACACATCTCATTTGATGTCCTCTGATTCCTGCAACAGGAATGCTCTTTCCCTACTATTTTTTTCCCATTGCACTGATTGCCTCACTAGGAACTACTAAAAACAACCTCAGTAGTCTTTCCCATAGAGCTCTAGTCTATGTAATTGTTCTTTGAACAAATAGATTTGATCACTCTTGGTGTTTTTCTCTTTGCCTTTTCCATTTCTTCTGTCCTTGAAAGATTGCACTGTACTCAAGGTGTTGGAGAATTTTCTAATCTGCTATTTTTTCTCTCTCAAATAATTCCAAGCACTCCAATTGCCATTCTGACCTGTATAGACAAGTGGCTGATTTTTTTTTTTTTCTGTGAAAACCAAGATCCTATTACCATATGGAAACACCCCACCAGAGGTTCTCATTGTGTAAGTAAAGCTGAAACTTTTTTCTCTGACATGTACAAGTTTACAGTTATTTACACTGAATTTCATTGGCCATTTTCTTTCATAATATCTTAGTGTTGTGAGGCCTTTCTGTAGTTCTTTTTCATTGTGCTTTATCTTTACCTCTTAAGTAACTTAGATATAATCAGCAGATTCTAATGTCCCTTTTCTGAGTCTGAAATCCTTGTGACCAACTTGATGACCAACTTCCACCATGCAAAATGATTATTTGTTCCTGACATCTAATTTTAGAATTTCTTTTAGTCTATGCAAGATTTATCCTTCATATCCTAAGTCTGATTAACTTCATGAAGAACCTCTGCTGAGGGACAATGCTGCTGCCTAATGCCCGAACAAGAACTTGTATCGTCCTTGACTCACTACCAGGAAGCAACAGTGGTACCTGAAAACCCTCTTGTTGGTAACTCAGGTTTGGCCCCAGTTATCAGGACTCCATTAACAGTCTCATAGACATTGCAATTTTGTATGTCTTTGTTCAGTGAAATGAAGGGAGATATATATTACTGACGAAAAGTATTCTTTTCAGTCTCAAATGGGTTAGGACACCCAACAGGTGTAGCCAGGCACATTCCTCATCGATTTCTCACTTGGAGCTTTTCTTAGCTTATTACAGACCTCTTAGACCTTCCTGTTATCTGCCAGCCAAATTCCTGGTGTATCTCTATCATCCACACTCCCCTTCCACCTTTAACCTCTTGTGATTGTAAATGTTTATTAATGTGACACAAAGCATAGCTCCTGTTGCAAGTGCTTGGCATGATGACAGGACAGTTGTTCCCTCTCTCTGGGCTCTGTGACTGCTCAAAGATTTTTTTTTTAATCTACAGGGAAATTGCTTGAAACAAATTTAGCGTATCTGGACTAATGTTAACTGGAGTATCTGTGTCATTAATCTGTCAGTTCATTAGGGCAGAAAAAGTAAGGGCACATTTCATTGTAGAGAACCCTGGGTCTTTATTTTCAGCAAAAATGATTTAAAATCAGGGTTAAAAAGATATATCATGTTGTTCTTGAGAATATTTACATGTCTTGAAATTTTTTAACTACTTGACTGAAAAGCAATTTAAGCCATACTAGGGCACACAATGCTTGGCCTAAAAGTTATGCCCTCAGGTGGCTCTTTGCTTGCTTTCTTTTTTGTGTAACATCAGAAACTGCCCTAGCTACAGATAAGTATCTTAAGCCATCTGATAACTGAAAGCAATCCTTTTACAAATTTTTAGCCTGGCTTTTTTGAGGATATTGACAATTACAGTAAAGTTTGAAATAAAATGAGAGCAAAGGTGCATGGGAGCTGGAAATTAGGCCAATCACTTATGTGACACCCAATTCCGGTTTGAAATAAAATTACAGTTATTTGCTAGCACAGAAAGTGAAGCTGGGGGAACCTCAGCTGAAATGACTTTGACATATGTTTGACAATCATGGCCATACTAACACTATTTGGATCATTATAGTAGCTAACCTAAAAATAAAAATTTCCTAAAGTCTCTTTATAACCACAGATCGTTATATTTTCTCTCCTTTTTTTGGCCTACATATTTATTAACATGTTGGAAAATATTTGAGGTCCTACTTGGAGGGACAAGCACATTGACAGTAAAATTGCCCCCTATGATTCTATTCACTCCCACAGCAGAAAATAAGAATAAAAAATTTATTCCTTTGTAGGGAAGCATCATTCACTTGCAGAAGAAAGAGAAAATTTCATGCTGCTTACCTCCAGAAGAGCTTCCTTCCCCTTGTGTGACTGACAGGGAGACCCTCTACTTCTGAGATCATTGTCCTCTCTTTTGGTGTTTCTACTTGCTTCAAGCTACCTGTCAATACAGTGAGAGAGAAAAGAATATACATCTCTGCACTGGCTCTTCAGGTTACCAATTATGAAGGTCTCCCCTTTGCATTTTGGTTGATTATTTAGGAAGTCTTCTCCCTCTGAAAGTAAAAAGCATCTTGGGACCAGCATATCCTTAAAAAGAGATTCTGGTGTTATTTTTGCGTGACACATGGCTGCAGAAAGATCTACATTTGGCTATTTTTTCAGTACAGCGTGACAGGTCCCAGTAGATCTCAGCTCAAAACCAGCATTTCCCCTCAACCTCATCCCATTTAGCTGTAATGAAGCAACCATTCAGACTAAGACATGACAACATGACACCTGTGAAAATACAAGATCATAAATACCATGATGTCATCATAAATCTGCAGTAATTAAATAAAATTTTAAAAATTACAGTGTCTTTATTTCACACCATGTATCACACACAAGGTAATCCTGAAAGTGCAGGTGTTGAGGCAGTAGGAAACTCAGCACCATGCACTGCAGAAAGCCCAAACCCCTGCCTGTAGGGCTGAGTTAATGTCATTGCTATACCATTACATGATCTCTGAAGTTCAGGTTTTTATCAAGTTCAGTGAACTTTGGATGTGATCCCAGATGCACAACTTAGAACATCATCTTGTATATATGCTACATTTTCCCTCTGATTCAGAGGTTTTGTCAAGCTGCAAATGTCTGCAAGCAGACATATGCCAAGACAGAGTAATTCCAGAGCTGTGCCATTTTTTTCAGCTTTTGAATAAGGGGCTCCAAACCCCAAGCTCTTTTTAGTCTATGGGCTTTTTTCTGCCCTATGGAAATCACGTGGAGACCTGGGAACCACACTCAGCTTTCTCCTCCTTCTCTGCCTGTCAGACCAAAGGTCTAATCACTGTAGCAGAAGGTAGAGGTGTTTGGGGCCAGGATTTCAAAAGGCAAGAGCTGTGTTTGTGCACAAAATATTTGAATGCACATTTGTTGCATGCTTTATCTCCCTCATGTGCAGGAGAAAAGGAGTGGATTTACATTTATAAGATGGTTGTGTCATGCCCCAGAGCTCGTTTGGCTGAGGCTGCCATCTACCACTTTGTAGCCTGTGATTTGCATTTGTCCATTTCTCTGACAGCATGGGGGTCTGTGTGGATCCAAGAGGGATAAATTAGATTTTAATCTTTGACAGCCTGCCCTCAAGCCTTTTGTAACCACCTGGGAGCTTCCTATTCTGCATTGCCCCTGTACCATGGCTTTTATGCAGGCTTGGGTGCTTTCAGCTGTGCCTGACAGTCTGGTAAGGTTTCATTTCTCTGTGCCCACATGTAGTCTGAAGGTGGCTTAGTCTTTCATCCTTTCTAGTTCAAAGACCCGAGGCCAAAGGAGCATGTCAGAGGAAAATCTGTCCTGATCACAAGGATGGAGTGCTCAATTTTCTGCAGGTATTATTTTAATAAATGATGTCCTGCTTCAGGGCATTTTTCAGCATGGGATTCATGCAGGTGCTTTCATCACAGAAGTGAACTACTCTCTGCTGAATGGATGAGCTCACAAAAGAAACAATTAACATTAGAGGAGGGGAAAACCGTATGCTCAAACCATTGGCATTGTCTTTCCTTGGAACAATTCAACTGACTTCATGCCTTTTGTGTTTCATACTGTATAGTTTTCATGTAAATCTTTCTACTTGGTTCCCCTCAGAGGTATTCACATACTGCTTCCTAAGTCCCTGCTCTTTTCTCAGCAGACAGGTTGTGTTTCAGCCGCAAAGTTTCTCTTTAATTCTGCTGACAGGGAGCTCTGAAAAAATGATCAAACCCTATGAACCCGTTATCAGTTAGTTGCATTAGCCCACAGGGATAGGTGTTGCAATAAGTGATATCTGATGGTGGCAGATATTTATCTCCATGGCTGCATGAAGTTTACAAATATACCAACTGTAACGCAATCACACTTTTTCTGGGAGATGCAAGTGTACTGTACTCTGAGGGTAACTGATAGATTGCCAGACTTGTGGTCCTTAAAGGGTTAAAAAGGCCAGAGGCAGTGTGAGAAAGCTCTTTTTTCACAACATTTCTAACAAGCTGAACAAAATCCAGGCCTTGTTTAATGAGCACATATTTTATACAAATAAGCTCAAACGAGCTTACCCATCTCTAATTAAACTAGAAAGGAAGCATTTGTCCTAATTGGACTGCATAACTGAAGAATTAATTGTGTGGCTGCTTAGAATTGCAATCTTACAGCCCAATTCACAGAAAATACCTTCATAGTAGGACATACACAAGTTTGCTCCTGTCGTTTTACAAACATATAGGCCCATGTGTGATTTTGATGCTTTGTTGTTTTTTTTTAAAGAAAGATTGGTCATGCAGACATACATGGGCCTTAGTGGAGGATAAGTACAGCATTTCAATATTCTAATTAGGCCACGAAAGAACAGTTCTCTATCACTTTAATTAGGTACTCAGTTAATTCCAACAGGGGAAAAGCTGTGCTAACTTATTTACAAATATCAAAAGCATGACTATTCCATTGACTTGGCTTACAGAAACAAAAAATGTGGCATGGAAATTCATATTTCCTTCAAGTAAGACCTGACTCTGTGCATGGCATTGCAAGAAGCTGGGGAGCTGTTGAAGAAACATTCATGTTCAGAGTGTGCTCGTTGAAACAGAGGAGCAACCTTGCTAAACACCTTCTCCCTGTGAATCTTTAAAGTCTCTCCTGCTCTGTTTACCAACCAGAGCAAGTTTCAACGACTGATCATGCTGTACAGCCAACTCTGCTGTGAGAGAGGAATGACATGTACCTAGCCCTGAGCATTGCCAGCAGGACTGTCAGCACAGTTCCCACTCCAAGATCTCTGGCGATGATACATGAGACATGGAGCTGCATGGCGGTCAGGCACAAGCCAGGGCCTGAAGCAGGTTGGCAGTCACTGAAATCTCACTTTGGCTTATAAACTAAATACTTTCTATTGGACTCCCACCTGAAACTCTACTTGTCTCTGGCCAAGCTCCTGATTTCATTTTAGTCCATCTAAAGCAGTGCTCTCAAAGCAGTAAATGTTTTAGGTGCCTAGCTGTCTTTGGAACTTTTCTGTAAACAATATATTGAATTATTTCAGAAGACCATGAAATTCCCTATTGAGAAACAGTAACTGTGAGAACACTACCCTAAATGTTTCATGTGCTCTAGCACTAGCAACAATATAGGCCTCGATTTTTTCTTGGCAGGGAGTGAATATAATGTAGGTCAAGACTTGAAGATTTGGCTACATATAAATGTGAACAATGGAGAAAAAACTATGAAGCATTGAATGATAAGTTTTTCAAGCTCTTCCCAATTTTTCTGTCTGCAAGGAGAGCTCTGTTGTTCTGAATCATAGGCAGTAAAGAAATTAACTGCTCAATTTTCAATTTTATTTGATCTTTCCACGAACAGGAATTTTATTTTTTAGACTCATTTCTTCTTCCTGTGTCACGTTTTCATTTATAAGTTCCAAAAGTGTCTATCTGTCTTTTCCTTATTTAGAACTTTTTATTGCTTGAGTCATGCCTGTTTTCATTTATTTTCCAATATGTATATGAAGTGGACAAAAAACCAGAGGATCTTATTAAATTAGACACAGTAAATGGAATTGGGGACCTGAATATGATACAAGACAAAATTAAAGACTTTCAAAAAAACCAATCTGTATCACACAGTCAGTGCTGTAAATCTTGGTGGACCCAATTTAGCCAGTAAATGCACAGAATCTGGCAGAATTTTTCCTCCAGAGCAAACTCTTACATTCAATCTAAAGTTGTACCAGATATGGTAACAGTATGTGTGCACTTTTCCACATGTCCTAAATTAAAGCTAAGGAATGTGGCTTACAGGGACCAGAAAAAGAGCTGTAAATGGACAAAGTTCTGCTCTCAGCACTGCATGGTGCCCTTTCTAAACCATTGGCACCCAAACTTTCTGCACTTCTGGGTCCATGCAGAGAAAAAGTTGGGTACACAGCAGCCATCTCTCTTGTGTCTAGGTGGGACCTGGTTTCTAATACATGCCGTCAAAAACATCTACCAGGATGCCAGAGCCAGCAGCCTGTACACTCCTCATTTTAAGGGAGTCTTTACAGGGAATATCTAAATAAGGTGTAAAACAACAGTCATTCTTTGGATTCTCGAGGTTCAACCAGCTCAGCTAAAGTTAACATGAGTCACTGTTAACCTACACTTCTGTTGGCATTTTGAAGAGGGAAAGAAACCAGGCTTTGGACCTCATTGCTTCTATATGGGTAAGTTGTAATGACTCATCCCAGGATTTTAAATAGGCATATGAAGAGAATGATTGCACCTTCTTATGCAGGTAAAGCAGTACAAAATAGCACATCTACTTTCTAGGATTTTTCATTTAAATAAAATTCTGAAGCAGTTGAGTAAAAGTTTACTCCTAGGATGTGTGAACTGTACTGTAAAGGGCCTCTGGAGGTTTACAGCATTTATTTTTTAATCTGTATAACCAGCAGTGGTATGTGGCCACAATAATGGGAAAAGAAGTCCCCATGCAAAGTAACAGCTGAAACACGAGCTTTTCTATTCTGTATAAAAGAGCTCAGTGATTGCAGTCCAGTCAGTGGCTTAAATGAAGAGTTCAATTCTCTGTTTGGTGTTCTGTGGGAAACAGGTTGCACTGCCAAAAGCCTTGACACATAATTTGGTGCAGTTGGCCAGTCTGCTGCAGTGAGAAGAGCCTGGAGCAGTCTGGAGACCAGATTGACTCACAGTGATAGGGAAAACAATCACTCTTTTCAGAAAATATTGGTATTTGCCTGACAGCCTATTCATATTACCTGAGTCCTGTTAGTACAGGAAATAATACTTTACCAAGTTTAAGGCCATATATATTAAGAATTTCTGGGTTTATCCATGCTGGATTCATTGCAATACTAGGTACTAAGTAAGGGGCTACTTCTTAGCCACACTCTTCATGAATACAGCATCCTCAGGCAACCACCAGTGTTTTTAATTTAGTCTCTTCAAATTACTGTGTAGCATTACTCATTGCTTTCCCAATGCAGTTTGTATATCTTGGCCTGGAGTCCATCTATCGCACCACAGGAATGAAGAGTTAAAATCTGCCACCACTCACAGTGGTGTAAATGCTGAGAAAGTACTTGAGGCCAGTGTACTCATACTGGATTTATGTAGATGTAAGTGACAGCAGAATTATTAAGTGTCTGTTTAATACCAGCAAAAATCTATGTTGTTTTATGATTCAGTCTCTAGTTCTCAATCATTTGCACTGGACAAGTTAAAACAATATTTGACACATTCTTAAACAGCAGGCTATAATTTATTACAAGCCAATTACAAAAGCATCACAAGATGAAGGAATCAATTGGTTAGACTGGGCAGATGTAGAGAGCCACTGATAAGAATGCACAAAGCCAAAAAGAAACAGGAAAAAGCCTCCCAGTGTCAAAGACAGGAAAATCTTGCCTCTTCAAGAAACTCATGTTTCTTTTGCAGTTGACAAATGTTCATAAATTTGGGAGTGCTGTAGGAGCACCTGCCTCTCTCCAGATCTTGGGACAGAGGTAGAGTGTGCCAACTGTCTAAGGCTGCCTGAAGGTAGAGCAGGCCCAGACTGTTTTTGGAGTGGTATATTGACACTGATTTATGTCTGGTATGACAGATATGACAGAGGCTTCTTGTCAAAGGAAGTTCCTATGGAACAGCATGTTCTGTGTAAGCCTCTCCTGCAAGGGAGCTTGGGGATACAGCGTGTGCAATCGAAACGGAGCTGCAGGCAACACATGTAATCAGTGAAGGCATGTTGAGCACAGGCCAATCTCAGGAAAGCTGTAGGTGATACTTTCTCTGCATATAAATGAGGTCTACCAGTCATAACTTGTGTCTTGAACCAATTTCCTGTTTAGAATTGTACGCTCATATATTGTTCAGAAATCATAAATTGTTCCTGGAATAGCACTTTCTTTCTCATGAAGAACTGCTTAAAATTATGGTTGTGGGGACACAAAGCCCCCAAAATTTCTTCACATGGTTTGTCAGCCACATCTCTGTCACAATGAGAACATGAGTTCACCATGCAAGATTTTCTGGAGCCAAGGTAAATTGTCCAAACAATATGACTGTTCATTTCTCACACCAATGGAGTGATTGCCTCTCCAGAAAAACGGAGCTTCTCAGTTTGCTGCTGCAGCTGGCACATAAGTCTGGAAATGAGGAATCATCTCTCTGTGTGCATCACTGTCTTTGTTAAGGCGGACACGACACAACTTCCCAAAAGGTAAGATCTTTATTACAGCCCAGGCAGTGACTTCTATACACTTGTTGCACACACATGTCAACTTAAAATTGGCATTCTAGTTACATAAACATATCATGATCGGTCATGCATGCAGCTTCTGCCAGATCACTGTGATTCAGCATAAAACACAGGATGTCCATTCCCTTCTGTTGTGCTGCAGTTCTCTCTTCTGTGTTCACCTTCTTCCACCATACTGCAGTTCCTTCTTCCACTCCCAACTGTCTTAAGGGTACACAGGTATTTAGTTGATATCAAACTCGCTCACAGGGACACCAGGCCAGCTGGGGTCCACCACACATCACCTCATCCAGGTACACCTTAGAAAGGCGACAAAAGAAAAGATTCTGAGATGCCTCGGAAAGCCTCTAACACACACTGTAAATTATTTTTCCCATCCTTTGCATCTCAACATTTTTCTCTTACTCATGTAAATCTGTAGGGTATTCCAAACGTCAAAATATTCTTCAGCTCTAAATAAAAGAGGAAAAATCTCTAATTGTTCAGCTTAATGGCATTTCTCATTTGGCTATGATGGAGTTCTCAAGAAAGATCTTGCAACAACATGTCAACAGGGCAGTTCTTCTCTGTAGAGGCTAATTTGAAAGTTTTTGTTTTGCTGATGTCCTAGCCACAGAAAGCCTTCATAACAAAGCTTGTGCTTGGTTGGTATTTCATACTGTACTATTAGAAAGAGGTATAACACAAAGCAGAAAACACCAAAATTCAAAGGAAATGGGGTGTAGTCAGATTATTCAAGAAAAGAAAGAAAGCAGAACTAATATTCATCTTTTTATTAAGACAAATCTCAAGATGACTTTCAACTTCTGAGTAATATCTTTCATTAATGAAACTGTGAAACGCCTCTAGGTTCTTCAAAATATCTTTTTGGGAATAACCAAAAAATTAAAGATATTCTTTTAAGCTGGTTTCCTATGAGCCTAATCTTTAGATGTCACATTCTTTGAGTGAATCTGCCTATATACATGTTAAGAAAGCATGAGAATGATCAAAGGATGTAGACTTTATTAGCACCCCAAGGTGAGGAACCCTTTCAGGACTGCTTCTTGGTAGCTTATCTTCAGTAAAAAAAAGGGCACAGTCAGAAGAACTACGTGTGCTAACTATTTTCTTTCTTTGCAAAAATCCAAACTAGAAGAAAGGGCTGATTTTATTTTGATTAAGATGCATGATGCAACCAAAAGCATCCAGAGATGAAATACATCCTTTGTTCTGCCAGGGTTACCTTCTAACTTGTATTTCTATCCTGTGGTAAAAAAAAAAAAAAAAACAACATCTGAGTCCCCTCTGTAAGGGCCTACTTCTCATTTCACATACTCCAGCTATGTCAGTTGAAATAGATAGCTGGGATAACAGTAAGAGATGCTTCAGCAGAGTCTGTTATATGAGACAAAATTAATACTTTATTCATGGCCTAAATCTGAATTCTTTGGCATCTCCACGCTTAACATAATTTATTTGGTCCTGGTTGATACAAGATAACGTTAACTACTTTGGAAGTTCTAGCAGCAAACATACCAACTTCTAGACCAGTTCTGCTTCTCTAGAAAACTATAAAAATGATGCAACAACAGGGTCATGGGGTCAAGATAGAAAAACAACATATGGATATGAGAAACCAAAGTAAAGTAAAGTTTAGGAGATGTGACAGTGCCTATCACTTTCATGTAGGTACAAAGATTATAAGATTTGTTTTTCCTGTCCCACAAGCTTGCCAAAGGGAAGAGAATTCTTCAGTATGCCCCATAATTTGTCAATGAGGTATAGTCCCAAAATCCTTTGCAGAAAGTTCTACGAGTCAGAGAATATCTTGCAGTGAACAAAAATATATGAAAGGCAAATGTTCTCCACTATAGACATTTCTCCTTAATAATAATTGCGTCATCAGAAATAATTGCAGATTGATGAAACATTACTTGGTTAGCAGAAAAAAAAAATCTTTATTAAGAGATTTGTTAAGATACCAGTATTGCCTGGTATCATTCAAAGAACCATTTTTCCAAATGTTTGTAACTTTATATTGCTCTGAAACCCAGTGCTGTGTATGTAGGACTGCTTATACAAATTCTCTAATTTATATTCAAACTAATAAGAAAATTCCATAATGAGTTGCAGGAGGAAAGAAGTGTCTTTAGATTGTAATTACGCAGTTGAATATTTAAGACCTTAACTAAGAGGAATGATTTTCACACTTTCCCATCTGAAGTTCAGAAGACAATTTTGTGTATCTATTGGTACATCAAGAATCAAGCATGATAATAAAAGCATAATTGAAATATTGATTTTATTTATTGTCATTTTAGCAAGATATTGCAATGATGTTCCTTTTTCCTACTCTGTCTTCTTTACTCCCCACTACATCATCCTGAAGTCAGCTTTCCCTTCTCCTGTTCCTCCTTATGTTCCTCTCATGTTCTTTTCTTCATCAATATCCTTTCCAACTTCTTTTCTTTTGGGAAAAAAAAAAATTCTCTTCCATAGTGTGCTTCTGGCTGTTCTCCTTTGGTCTTTGTTCGTTCTGTTATCTACCAAAATTTACAAACTTACTATTTGTAAAAGACTGCCATCTAAGTAGGCAGATGAGTATGCCTTTGGCTCCTGCCTCTTTCTCCTAGGAATGGGAGGAGAGGTGGAGCGGGTGAGATAGCAGCTATGTGGTCATGCCATATGAATGGTGTGTATTCCTTTGCCAGCTTCAGAAGTAAATGCCACATAGAGAAGGACCTAGAGCAGATAGGTCTCATACTGCCACTGTGATCTTTGAAAGAGTCCTTCACTGACAAAGTTTCTGGGGAAATTACTCATGCGTGACTCCAAACTTTGGTTAGGAGCTCATGGCAAGATTTAGTGACATCAGCACCAGAAATGCCAATTCATCTCCCCACTTTTCTCCTGAGACCTTCCTGTGCTCTTGCCAGAAACTGACTCATAAATGATTCATTTGATAGGTAGCCCTAAAAATAGAATCCCGTGGTGGGACTCCCACATATCTGATTTGATGTCCTGCTCACTTGCATAAGGAGATTTTTAATAGTAACTCTTTCTGTTCCAAGGCAGTCACTGCTTACCCTTAAAAACGTGACCACACAGGCCAGATATGGATCACTGTATTTTACCAAAGAAATGCAATAAAATTAATGGACCTACTGGTCTGCTGAAGACTTCTTGATGAGAGTAGGGATCACACTTCTTTCAGGCTGTCGTGGGTTACCAGGGATTCAATCCTTTTTCTCAAACTCCCCCACTTCACACAGTTACTATCAGTTGAGAGGGGTTTTATACAGACAAAACAGAGGCTTGACTTAAGGGATATAATACTAAAATTTATTACTAGAAAGATAAAAACTAAGAAAATCACATATGCTACAACACTACTACTAGCTTATCTTATGCAAAAAAACCCCATATACCACAAAAGTACTACTTAACCTAGCTTATCTTATAAAAAAAAAAGAATGTCAGGTTGCTATATACAAGTTTGGTGGCTCGTCTCGGGAAGTTTCAGTCTATATTGCCTCAGGAAAGCAAGGTAACGGGGGAAGGTCTCCCTGTTCCATGGAGTTGGACATTTGGCCGTGTGCCAGACGTAACAAAAGCATTTCTCTTAGTTTTTTCCAACCTAAGAGAAAGGTGTCTTATTTTGGTAAAATATTTACAACAGTATTTTTTTTCCTTTTGCATTAGTCCAAAGAGAAAGAAAGAAACAGTTACCGCAGCACTTGTAAAGTGTCTGTTTCTGTTATCTTGAGGACGAGCTCAGTGTGTCATAGCTGGAAATTCCTTTAGCTCTCTCTCTCTCTCTCTCTCAGCTAGCGCTGCTGCATGATGACTTCAGGATTG
>VYXB01008794.1:0-29516 GCA_013397135.1 Pachyramphus minor
CAGCTGTTCTAACTAGGACACTCTGTCATAAACAGGCAGCCCAAAACTGGGTACAGTGTAGTGTTGCAAGTGTAGACAGAATCATTGCTATAGGCCAGGGGTGGGCAAGTGGAGCAGAGGCAAACCAAAATTATCTACTCAACCCTCTCTTACTAATCAAAAAATTTCCCTGGCCAAAAGTAAGATGGAGCTCAGGAGACTGGATCACTTTACTCGTAAGGACCAGACTGAGCAGAGTTTTTGCTCAGCAACATCATTGTTTTTAGGATCATGAATTCTCTTGGTCTTCTCAGAGTCACCAGCAAGGACTCAAACCACTACTTTTATGAGAAAAGGGTTAGGGATCCTTAAAGTAGACTCCTATGAAAACTTCCATACAGAGGAACATGAGGTACCCCATCAGCACTGTGACTACTGTGTTATGTTAATTACTTGCTGGTCTACAACTTTTCTGACACATTGCTTCCTATCTCAAACCCTTATCTTTAAGACTATCTTTTTTTTTTCTTCTGTCTCTTTAGCAACAAATCAATCAATCAAACAAACAAACAAGAATACAACAGGAAAATAAAGCCAGTAGTTTGTTTGCATCGTTTTGGTGGGGTTTTGTTTAAATTTTAAACAAAGGCTGCAGCCAAAAAGACTGACATTAGCAAGTGGAAACTGGTGCCAGAGGCAAAGTATTATGTATGGATTTAATGCTTTCCCTGAACATCCTTTTATTTTGAGTATCTTGTCTTGCAGTCAATATTTAAAATCTAAAGTCTATTACCTGGTTCAAGTCTTTCCAGGTGGGGCTGGTCAATCACAGACTAGTGACTATCACTGACAGAGGCTCAGAAAGCTTCACACACTTGGAATGGCAATCAGGGAGAGTTGCATGACAGAAGTTTGTGGCTGCTTTGAACACTCTCCTTCTTTTGGTCCTTTAAAAATTAAGCTTAGGGCTTCAGAACAATTGGCTGCAATATTAAGTATCTTCTTTCTTATTACTTAAGCATATACAATGCAAAACCTCTAGTAGAGTAGACTAGTAGAGTGCATTTGTAAGCACTCTACTATTTACAAGATTCGGAAACTGAAACTAATTTTACATAGTCTAACGCTGCTGATTGTGAATATTAAACAGCAGCTGGACCATTTTACTACTAATCTGCAAGAAAAAATCTTTTTCAATCTTCTTGTTCATCTCTATTGGTAGGAGAAAAAAGTTGAGGGTTAAAGTAGGACACAGAGAGGAGGAATTCAGAATCCTGAAATTCTGAAAACCAGTTTCAAAATCTCAAAACCAGAGTTCAATTAATTAACATAAATTGACCAGTGACAATTAATTAATATTTTCATCTCTCCATATTCTAGCTCTCTATACACAGGACACTTTTTAAGGGAAAAGAATACATTTACTTTATAAATGCCATGCAACTCATACAACAAAAAAAATTCATTGGTATTACCTACACACACATACATATATGCACATATATAAAGGGCAGGCATGGATATATAATACTAGGCATACATATATACATATAATCTGTGTAATATATAACAAATGTAATAAGCATAGAAACATGCTGGCCTCTGACATATGCGTGTACAATACATACACACATACTTTTCCTAAGCCAAAATACTTTATGCCAGCTTTAAGCTGGCATAAATCTCTTCAATCTCTTCAATCCAATCCTAGAATTTAAAAACACAGTTACTATTCTAGAGTAGCATCAAAAGAGCCCTACTAACTCTCCATTTACTCTAAGAAGAAATTACATTTTTTGTTGTAAAGCCAAGAGAGAGGGAGAGAAACCAGTTCATGTATCAATATATAACCTCATTTAAAGTAATGGGACATCTTACAAGGTTTATTCTATAAAGAATAATGCTAATAGACCAATAAGACAGCTCAGCACATTAACAAGGAAATATATTATGCCTGAAGTACTCCAAAACCTGTTTTGATATTAAAATGACAATTGGATGAAGGACTGTGATTGCAGTGATAGCAAATCAGGTTTCAGCTAAGGGTCAGAAAATGTTGTGCAAAAAAGTGTCCACTAAAGTATAGACTCACAACAGACTTCTACAGCTGAGTGAAATAGTCTAACACAGTTCTGCAAGACTGAACAGCACTAAAGGTTTTACATTTAGTTTTGACACTTCAATGTTTTCCAATATTGATTTTCTATGCACTTACCAGTAGTCATTGTAACACTGCAGACAACAGAGTGGACAAATCGTGGTTATAGAGGCACAGATCAAAGAGGCCGCTTGAGCCTTCCCCCTTTTCAATTTAAAAAGTTAGCAACCTTAGTGACATGGACTGGAAAGACCCAAGAGTTCTGCTGATACACCACGTTTGGAAGAAAGAGATATTCTTCCCTCTTAAATACCAAAGACCACTTTTTTACATGAGAATAGAAGAGTGAATAGAATCTTTATAAATACGAATTGAAAGCTGAGTTGTACACCCATATTTAGCCAGCTCTAGACCTGATTTACAAATATGCCAAGCATCCTCTATGTTGCCATCATAAAACACCACTTGGGTTTCAAGGGTGTCCAGCATAGTTGAAAATGAGGCCACTGATTTTAGAGCCTAAGCAGAATTCTAACAACCTAGCACTAGAATCCTGTTTTGACAATGTCAGTGTCTTGATCAGAAATTCGTTAATTCCATTTAACTTACTAGCCCTGTTGGCCATAATTGTCTTCAAGAACAGATAAACTAGGTAAGACCAGAAATCTACCTATACCACAGTCGTTACTAAGTGTTCAAGGAAAAACTAATGTGATTCTTTTCTCATCACATTATTCTAGATCCCAGAAACACATGATATGACTAGTCAAGTCATTTATACACAGCACTTGGCTAAGAATTTTTCCTTGTGCTAGAACTTACTACAAAACCAGTATATCTGAAATACATTAATTCAAACATAAAAAGCAGTAATCTTGTGTTATTTAAACAATGTGTGCGAAACAAAAAACTTTGAAGACCATTGTTTCCAAAACAGTACTTCAGCTGAATGCAAACAAAGGCTTACAACCCCCAGGGGAGTAAAATAAAAATCAGCATATTTGCTCTGAAGAAATAGAAAGCTGCTAAGCAGCTTTCTAACACCACAGAAACACAAGAGATTGGTGTGACTGGTAAAGGACTTGTGCAATTAAACATTGAAAGAGAAGTCAAGGTCTCAAGCAGGTGGTACCAAAAGTTAGAGCCGCTGTATTTGAAATAAAGTTTTTCCTCGGGAAATGAAAAAGGACAAGAAATTCAGAGCTCTTCAGGTTTTGACACAAAGAAAGGAAATTGAGTTGTAGGTCAATGGGAAGAGACTTGGAAATAGCAGGTTTTCAAATGTGATCAATAAAACTAGACTGGGAATGAACTGATTTGAAGAACACAATTAACCAATGTATAGATCCTATTTTTAATCTGAAATCAGTCATTCAGCTTTGTTCACAGGAACTGCTAGTTCACATAAGAGCATTTGCAACAGTGAAATATCTCTTATATTTCAATGCCAATAGGGTTGACAATTCCTAAGGGAGTAGCATACCATCAATAGCATCAAAACATGGTGCTGCTTTTAATCTTCCGATTTTAACCTCTTAATTCTCCAAGTACATGAATAATGTGTACCTTTCAGTGTAGTGTGAGGTCAGAGATCTCTTCCCTGAAAAATCTAATTAGGAGCTCTTGGGCCTTGCAGTCTGACACACTTCCCTACTCTTTTTACTGAAATTCACTCCCTTCTGCTAGTGAAAAATTAGAAAATTAAGTATTCTTAGGTGTTCATGAGATTCTCAACATTCTATAGAAAGCATTGAATCTCTGGCTTTTAAACTATTTAAATATAGTCTGCAATGCTTTATTAATTTAATTTATGTACAGTTCAATGTAATATCACCAACAAAGACACATAGAGCACATCCTTCTTTTACTATCATGAATTTAGGAGAAGGTATTCTGAATCACTTAAACTGAAACCATTCCAAGAGAGAGTACAAAACTAAATCCTCCAGCTTCAAAGATCTGCAGGAAACAAGAGAGGATGACTGCAATTATTATACATAGGCAAGATCCCATTTCCACAGCCAATCCAAAAAAAACAGGAAAATGTGTACAGAAAACGAAAGTAAAATGAATATGATTTCAACTACAGTTTTTCTCATAACGCATCAGTCAGACTCCAAGCGAAACGCAGCTGACCCGCAGTAGCTGCCACTAAAATAGACAACTTAAAATGCCTAATTAGCTCACTCTAGGCAAGAACTATCATAAAGTTCACAGCAATCTAAAATGTTGGGGAACATTCCTCTCAAATAAAGGGAAGTATTTGGGGACATGAGAACCACAGTAAATATCATCTAATGAGGAACAAAGAAAAATGCCAAATGCTGTCAAGCCCTGATACTTCAGATAACGGCTAAAATTTATTACTTCCTTCACTGGTAGGCAGGAGTACAATTAGAATTCTCATAACAGTACCTCCTAAGTGCTGGCATACCATGTTATGTTTATAGTGCTACTGATAGACTAGAAGATAAAAATATAAATACTATTTAAAAGCACCCTTTTTAACTCAAGGTAAAAACTAACTCTTTTTTTCTTCATGTGGGTTTGGACAAGGTTTTGCACATAGCTTATTGTTAACTGAAGTAATTTAGGCAATTTTCATTGTATGCACAGGAATTAAGCATTTAAGTAGCTTGCTATATACATAAAAGCCTCTATTTGAAAAATCACACAAAACAAGAACAAACAAGCTATTGTGAGTCACTTAAAAATCTCCTGCCCAAATACAGTTTGATAATTAAACAGCTCAAATTACTTCTTAAATTATTTAAATTTTGAAAAATTTGAATGTGTTTGGCTTGAGGAACTGTTGAATGAAAAGCATCAGGAAGTATGCACACCCATTCTTTCATCCTTTACTTGTATTCAATGATACATATCAGTTGGAACTGACAGTGGTTAGAAGCAGCACAGGGGAATGAAAGCATGTATTTTTCTCATCTTCTTCATAAAGAAAGCACAATTATAGTATTTTGAACATGCAGTCTGGACTCAGATAATCACAGATGATTTTGCAACAGAAACCTGCAGGCATCTTTTCCCTATAAATTGTGGGAAAGGTAAATGCAGGGAAAGAACTGAATTTCCCAAACAGCAGTAGCATATCAACAACTGAATCTTTAAGATTTCTGCTACTGTATGCTGTGATTTTGGCCAGGCATTGCTCTCTGCTTTCTCATTCATTTTGTACTATTTGTGTGTCTTGCTCTTCCTGGTTCCACAGATCACTACTCTTATCACAAGCAAAGTAAAATGGCCTGTTTCTTAATTATAGCAATGACCAGCAAGGACTTGTGTCAACCCTTTAGTACCATCCCTTTGAAGTCAGAGAAAATTGCTAAGCAGCTCTGCAAATTTTATATGGCTTCAAGAACATCACACTGCACACTCCAAATCAAACCATTATGCAAAGCACCAGAGGACACAACCTGTGGTTGCCCAAAGCAACTTGATGCTTTCAGTGAAGAAGTATCACTGAAAACTCAAAACTTACAACTAACCCTAACCAGTAAAACAGGTAACCAATAAAAAGTCTCTACAAAGCAATGAGGTTTATTATGACAGAGGAGGGTGACTGACTAAGTTTTACATTTTCTAGATCTTTATAATGGAAAAGGCAAGTAAACTTATAATAAAAACTATACAGTATTGTTCAGTGCCACCATAATTTTCTACTTTTAACCCAAAAGCTGTGGATGCCTCATCCCTGCATGAGTTCAACAGCGGGCTGAGTGGGGCTCTGAGCAACCCAGACTAAGTGTCTGTTCCCATGGGGCAGAGAGGGTAGAACTAGATGATCTTTGTCTCTTCCAGCCCAAACCATTCTATGGTCCTATAATTCTGGTTTATCTACATATCTGAAGTCACAATGAATGCATTTTATTAAAATTGTTTCAGATATCAAACCTATTTGACAACTGCCTCAGGAGCTCCAAATATAGACTATACAATCTGGGAATACAGCTTTCCTTTCAGTCATTATTGTTCAAGCAGAGCTTTACCTTTAATTCTTCTCTTGGATGTTTTGTACATTTGCCTAAATGAATCCAACTCTACTGTTGGCACTAGGCAAATAGTGAATAAAAACAGTGCTTTGTTCTCTGCTATTAACAAACAGTTTCTAATTACCAACTTAAATACTTTTTTAAAGAAAAATAAAAAGTGAATGGGGAATTTCAATTGCCACACATCGTCTTACAACTAATAGAGTTAAAATTCTATTGTCCTTGCACGACTGGAAATTATACTGCAAAACCAAAACTATTTAAACTTTTTATTCTTTACAATTCTATGAAAACTTGATAATATAATCCTTACAGTTTGCCTTACTCAGTTTCTGAAGACCAGTGTTTGAGGAGAAACTCATAAATCACAAAAGGCTTATGAAGAAACTCTAGATCTAGATTTTAACATGCCCTTATTCTATTAAAACATAACAGCAAAATCGATGCCAAAAGAGAACAAGACAAAATGAGTGCAGCATCAAGCACTTAAATCCACAAAACCAATAAAACAACTTCAGTTTGAGGACTTCACTCAAACAACTTCAGAACATGAGGAAATTCAGACCCACATGTCTAACTAGCTTATGTTTTCCTTCCCTAAGTCCTGCTAAAACTAAAATAAAGATCACAAAGGATGCAAACAAACCTACTCACATGAGGTCAGAACAAAGTTTCAAGTTCGATTTAAGAAAAATAGCACGGCAACTTTATATTGATAGTAATTTGATGCACTTAAATAGCTGATAAAAAGAGGTCTAACAAAACACAGGAGATGAGATATTAAGAATTTTCTTTACCTAGCCATTCCCAGGCTGGAGAAGTTGGACGGAACTATCAGAACATCAAGCCTGGAAAAGGGGTGCGTACCCAGGGTGGCGTGAGCAGCTGAGAGGCACTGAGGGATCAGCTGCAGCAAACATTCCTCGCAGCGCTCCATAAGGCACCAGGGAGAAAAGACTCTGTAAGGAATGACTGCCTGCAAGTTTGCAGCAGCATTTTGGAAACGGCAGGGATATTCCACGTGGCCACACATTTCTTCATGCCATCTGACAATAACAAAACAAAACAACAGTTTAATGTGATATCAGAAAGGTGCACGACTGTTCTAAGACAGGCATATTCTCCAGACATCAGAATGACAGAATTAATTTCCACAAAACCAGCTCACTTGTATTCTCACGCCATTCATACTTGTGCAGCACTGTGAAAACACTCATTATTACATGTGTGAGTAGAACTGATAATCGTTCCTCATAACTAAAAAGACAGAAGACACATCTTGCTTTTACAACAGATATGCCTCAAAAGAACCAGTGCTCAAAATACATGTAAAGAGAACTAAGAACAATAAGAAATATTGATTCAGAAAATTCCTATTCAAATAAAATAAAAATTGCATACACATTAACATATATTAGTGCAAACATATGAGTAGCAATTAGAATGAAATTTCATGAGGGATTTTTTTCTGCTGTTGTTACTAAATTCTCTCACTTTTAATGATTCTTTTTTTCTTCTTAATTAAAGAACGACAGTCGATATCAACTCAGGCTTATCACTGTAGACATTCAATAATGCCACATGAGACTCAATCTTACTATATATTACTTTTGCAGGATATTCAGAGCTGTAGCTGGAAGAAAGGAGAGGTAAATCAAACCCTTCCCTGGAAGAAAGGAGAGGTAAATCAAACCCTTCCTAAACACTGAGTCATATACCTTCACAATAAGTTATTTGCCCAAATAGACTCATATCTAAACAGAAATCAACTTCATGTTTTCACCTGTTAGCCTGTCTTCTGTACAGTGTAGAGGTTCTCTTTGGATTGAAATTTCAATTATAGAATCTGGTTCTACCATGCCTGGACAGGCAAAGCATTGCCCAAAGCACTTATACTTGGAAGATCATGCTGCAGCCAAATGCTGATACAGAAAAACAAAATGGTCATATCTAGAAAAGGACAAGATTTTCCTTAAGTGTCAACACTTTAGCACCTTACATAAGTCTTTCTGTCAAAGATGTGGATTCTAAGTTCTTGCATTGATTATGTATGTAAAGAAACCACATCCATCAGTACACTTTTTTTTTCCTAAGCATGGTCTAACCTAGTGTATTTCTGCTCTAAAACTATGTCACTTTGTATTTTATTATCAGAGTTGAGATTAGGCATGAATATGAAAGCTAGCACCCCCTCTCTTGTAAAAATTGCCAAGTACTTAATGACCACGAGGAGATAAAGTTAGAAACACTATAGCTCCATTTAACATTTACTTTGATAATCTCCTTAAGTCAAACTCACTGGCACCTGGATACAAATTACATTACACATTTCAACAGCTTCTTTCAGAACTCCTTCCTTTTCCTGATGCCCAGAGTTTATCTCCATTATCTTATCTGAGGCACAGGCTTAGCATTTGCTTCTCTATCCATTTCACAGCCTTTTTAGAAATGTCTGCTACTGTGCATAAGGTTAGTTTGGAAACCTGGTCTCAGAGACTAAAATAAGTAACAATCTCTGTCATGTTAACCCCAAATAAAGATCAACTGGATATAACTGTAAGAGCATATTTTTAAGGATATATATTTTTATGTCCTAATTAGCTGCAAAACAACCTTGTGCACTCACAGTTTCCTTTTTTGTCTATGCACAATAGACATCCCGCTGCAGAGGATTTGGGAGTTTTTTGATCTTTTTTTTCCCCCCAAGACACATTAGCTCTGTTTCTTCCACTGTCACTAACTCAGCTGCTGCAGATATATCGCACTGATTCGATTAACTCATCCAATAACCATCACACAGATCAACTCATAACAATGACCATCACACAGATTAAAACTTGGACTAACAAAAAGTTACAAAAATATTTCCTGTGTTTCAGAAATTTTACAAAGGGTAGCAACACTGTGTCAAAATAATCTTTTGCACCAAATCAATAAAAATTCCAAAAAAATATCCCTATTACATTCTCAAGTTCCAAACTCTCACTACCTTTACTAAAACCATAAGGACTTCCACTATCTTAATGTTAACACAGCATTAGCCCAAAACAACTGTCTGGAAGGCAATGGTTTTTTTCAACAAAGTTTCACATACTTATGACCTGACTAATCTAATCACTTCCTACAACAAACAGCAAGTTGTTGACAAGGAGAGAAGCACCAGCAGTTGTTTCCCTGGACTTCTGCAAAACATTGCTCAGAGTCTCCCACAGCCTTGTGCTGGACAAGCTGGCAAGATACAGACTGTCTGGTCGGCGGCAGGATGGGGACAAAACTGACTCACAGGCTGCACTCAGAGAGTGGTGATCAATGGTTTTCACTCAGGCAGGCAGCCTGTCACAAGTCGAGCTCCCCAGGAAATTATCTTGGGGCTCACACTGTTCAACAGCTTCACGAATATCCTGGATGGTGGGATTGAATGCACGATCTCCAGATTTGCTGATGGCACCAAGCTGGGTGGTTAGGTGGACACATCAGAGCGGAGAGCTGTCGTACAGAGAACCAGACAGGCAGGAGGAACAGGGCTGGCAAGAACAGCGTGAGGAGCAAAGTCCTGCAGCTGGGGTGACATAACCAAAGAGCCCAGCACAGGCTGGGACCAGCGTGTCTGGGGAGCAGCCTTGATGAAAGGACACAGGGGTTCCTGCTGGACAACCAGGTGAACATGAGTCACTGGTGTGACGCTGCAGCTACGAAGCAAAATCAGATCCTGGCATGCAGCTACAGCAGAACTGCTGGCAGAGAGACAGACACAATCACCCCCTCTGTTCAGAGCTTGTCAGGCAGGAGCTGGGCTATCATGTCTCATTCTGTCCTCACAACTCAAAGAAGACACAAGAGGTTCTAAAGGAGGTCCATGAGGGGAGGGGAGGGGAATTGTGAGCAAGCAATATTGTAGTAGGGGGCATTAGATGTCCAGAATGGACTGAGTCTAGTTACATGAAATATCTTAGAGCCAGACACTGTAAGAAATAAGACAGAAACTGGCATTGCTGCAGCAGGGCATTAAGCGACACAGGATGTAGGATACAAATCCTGAGGATAGTGGGATTTATGAACCCTATTGCTCACTAAGCAGCTTGTTTTCACATAAAAAGAACCACACCCATACCCATGAAATAATGCCTTTGGAATTATCTTCCTGTTAAGGCTTTTCTGTTCAGATTAAACAAGCTCTATTTTGATTCATGTACTAATGTGACTCATTTTCATATTCCAGAGAGTAAATGGAAAATCTACTCATATATCTTATTTTTCAACAATATTATAAACACCAACCTGAAATCATCTTGTAAAGATGGCAACGAAAACTCAGTGTTTGTTTGCATAGCAGCTGGGAAGGACTGCTGTTTAACCTCCTGCCAGCATCCCACAGCAATAGTGAAGGTGGATGCTGGCATTGGCATAGACACGTAGTAGTACCAGCTCAAGATATCTGTAAATAAAAAGAGTATTTGTACAGACTCACCAGGCTCACAGCACACATTAGGTACTTGACATTTTTATGTACTTGAGATTTTGGGCCAAACATCCCACCTTTAATCCTGGTATTTTTGAGGAAAGAAAAATAATTTTACCGAGACACAGAAGAACAGCCATATGTAACCACCACGAATTTAGTACCATTTACTTGCATCTCCAACTTTGCTCTACCTGCTGATGTCTGTATCTGTAAATAAACTATCCATAAGTGGGATGTTATTAATGTTATTAATGTTATTAATGACTATACTGTTACTGGCCAAGAATTACATCAGACATGAAATCTAAAAACACCTTTAAATACAAACATACACAAAATATTAAAACTTAATTCTTTCAGCCTTGGACCTACCATCTTATAGTTTTGTCTTGTTTGTATTATGTCATACAGAACAAAACCTTTCTTTGTGTTCTGGACAGTACCAACCTGACAGCCAAATTACAACACATAACACTAACGCTTGTGAATTGGACCTCCCAATCTGAGGTATGTGATGTGTCAACCAGGTAGTAAGAAATCAAAGCTTGGACTCAGATGGGATATTCTGTAAGTCAACAATTTGGTTATGAAATGCAGGATGTGCTAAAACAAGATGAGAGTTTATTGGAAGGTAAAATGATGCTCTTATCATTACAGGAACACAGTGTGGGAAGACCAGGAGTATGGTGTAGGATGACTGTATGTACAAACAGATTTTGATAAACTGGAGGACATTTTAGAACAGCATACTTTCCATTAATATAAATGTTGCTTAGATTTTTCAGTTTGCCCCTTTAAAAGGATATAGCTTAAGAGTAACCTCCACACATTCATTTATGCTCATAATACAGTTACTACACCATATTAATAGATTAATTCTCTTGGAAAGAGCCTAGCATGAGTTACAACCTGATGAATCATGTGCAAATAACTGTAGCTGGGGCAACTATGGAAACATACAAACTTCATTTATTTTAAGAGAACATTAATACTCGTTCTTTTGCAATACTATTCTGACTAGGGCTATGGAACACTACCAAAAATTTAAAAAGGAAAAATCCACAGCTGAGTGGAGATCACCAAAGCATAAAGGAAAGGAAATAAATAACTGCAGCAAAGCATGTCTTGATTTCCTACCTTAATGACCACAGAAGGTCAAGCTGTCCAAAGGAAGGACAAGCAAAAAATTCTTTTTGTTTAGCCTCAATAAATTTTCCATGTGCTATTTAGTATGAAAAAACAATACTGTTTGTGAAGTCTTCTGAGAGGCAGATAAAGCCTTTGTCTCCTTATACGCACTTATACTCCCTCAGCCCTTTCCACTTTTGGCAACATGCAACATCAAAACCCTTTTGTATTGTCAGGTGAATGTATATTACTCCTTTAATTTTCCTAACCTCCTGTCAGTACATAAGTAGAATGAACTTATTTTCTCCAAACACATTAAGAACAAGGAGGATAACTGTCTGCCAAATTTCACCCCACCTTTTTTTTTTTATTATTAACTTAAAAAAGCTACAAATGAGCAAAGACCAGCAAATGGCACCTTGAGAGAAAAAGGTCACCCAGGACTGCAACAATATATTATTTCAAAATACCAAACTCCTGATGTACAGAGTTGCAGTGACAGAAACCATGCCAGAGGCCCAAGCCTGCACACAGTGTGGTCAGTAGCAGCTTTACCACTGACTTACATGTCTACAAGGCAAGGCTCAGAGGGACTGCACTTCGTGTTTCATTTGTCATATAGAGAGCATTACAAAATGCTCCATGCAGTTATGCTAATTGTAAAATCTTAAGTGTTAAATACCAGCAGAGGAAAAGTGAAAATTTGAGGAATTTTAATGGAAAAACCATCATGTGTTTTCAACTATGTTACAAAAAAAAACAAAAAAGTAAAAAAGCAGTCACAAAAAACTGTTCCAAACAAGAGGTGTAAAGGAGGAGGTTCTCACAAATATGAGGAGATTGTCTAAAAGCAAAGAGTGTTGGCCTGTGCTACTAAAACAGAGATTAGAGAGGTTTACAGTGGGAAACAAATTTGGTAAAACAGACTAGAGCAAACAAGACCATAGAGGCTTTTTTTTAAAAAAAACCCCACAAGTAGTTTGAACAGAATGTCAAAATGAATGGCAATCAGTTTAGCAGTCCAGAGAGAACAGCATGTTCAGCATGTACAGTAATCAGAAATTTACACACTTTAGCAATCAACATATGCTATTTACAGCAAACCGTGCAAAAGAGCAAAGGTACCAAAGCCCCTTCGATTTTGCAAGGGTTATAGAAATCACGTGAACTACGGATTCTCCCAGAATAAGATTCAAGACTTCCACTGTCTCTACATACCTAACCAGAGCTCAATCCATATCCTGCAGGGATTTTAGATGCCTTCTGCATTCATAGTGTAGAACTGTGTGGGATAACTGTGCGCTCACCCTACAGTTGTTCTGTCCTGAACAACAGAAATCACACATGCAGGCATGACAAGTGAGTTCTCTCTACAGAATCACAGAATCATTCAGGTTAGAAAATAGTGTATTTGCTGATCAGAGACCGAAATGGTCTTCATGCTGGTAACACTTCTCTACAGACAGCACCATGAAGCAGTGTTTCAGAGGGAGCCTAACTAACTTATTTACATTTTGTCTTCTCCTCCCACTACTGGTAAGACTGTCTCCCAGCCTGACCTTGTCTCCCATAACTTCACGTCCTTCCTGACACTTTCTTTACATCAGTGGGCTTTATTTTGTTTTCCTTCATCTGTATCAAACGACTTATCCCAGGACATAGATTGGGATTACAAACTCCACTCAACTCCTTTTCCCTCCCTGCGGCTGCCCTGTGCTTTTCAATGTCCACCTTGGACACAGCACCACCTCTAGGATAACAGAACACAGTGCAGCTGAAGCGGGGAGGTGGCTTTCTTTACCAAACACAGCATTTTGTACCATAAAAACATCTTCAGACTAAGCAAGAACACCTTGGGAAGAACAAGATATGCTGGGGTTATTTTTCCATGGGAAAAATAGAGGAAGATCACCCCAGTCCTGCTATTTGTAATGTTATTTTAAAAGAACTTGAATCCCATACATAATTATTTTAGGTAATTACAATACTTCCAAAATATTTTGTTCTTTTTTCCACAGGAAATTCTGAAAGTAATTTTTTTTTTCAGTTCTGCAAATCAAATCTATCATGCTATAACTGTAAAAACCATGCAGCAACAATCACCTGTTCTATGAGATATAACTGAAAAACTTTCCATGCAAACATTTAACAAGAGCAGGAAATTTTAATCTATTTATAATTCTGTAAAAGAACAATTTAAAGGTCGTTTATTTCTTCTACTTGAAATAATAATGATAGGTGATGTAATTCCTTCCTAGAATTTTTAATGCATTTAGTTATCTTTGAAATCATTAAAATTGTTCGAGTCCTGTGGAGTTCATTATAACTGAAAAAAATGCTTGAGTTAGTATCTGTTGATGCCAGATGCAAAACCATTGTGAATATTTGTACTTATCAGTATATTTTCCCTGAAATAGCTAGCACTAACACAAACACCACAAAATACAGATGATGTTCACAACCTACTAAAACCACAAAGCCTCTAGGCAAAAGGAGAGACAGCCCTACACAGCAGCTGATACACAAAGTAAGAGCTAATGTTAACATATAAAACTGCAGCTAAATAAGCAATGTAAAAACTACTATTTGTTTGGAGCACCACGATTAAGAACCCTCCAGCTTTCTGAAACTCTTGGTAACTTGTAGAGACTTTTGATCTCATCTGAAAGCCAGAATTTCCCGGAGCACCCAAGCATTCATGCCAGAGCATTTGTTCAACACTAGCTCAGAGGGATGAGTAGCGTGTGATGAGCTGTCAACTCCCATGCTGTAGTCCCTGATACATGTTGGAGACCAATCAACACAAGTGCTGGACTCCTTTGTTTTGCCTTCTGAAAAGTGAGAGGAGCAAAACAAAAGAAACTGTTGCTGCTGCTAAGTACAGAGCAGGAGCAGTGGCTTCTGTAGCACCCTATTTCCTCTCAGTATATGCCTGGTCACTTTAAGTGTAGATGTCAAAACAAGATCAAGGATTACATAATGGTAGAGCAAGAATGCAAAAAGCAAGCCAGTCACTTGCACACTTAATGGCTGAATATCTGCCTCTGGAACATGAATCAAACAAACAGAAGGTGTTTGTGAGTAAATGTATTTGCACCTTCCATGTGTTATAATAATATGCTGAAGGAAAATAAAAATGAAAAGCGTAGAAAAATAAATCCTATGTTAAATGGCTCATGTTACACACACACACCTAGTGCTCCATGTAAAGCTTTCTCCCACAGAACATTGTCAATTGCACTTTTCTGATTAATGTCCCTTTGCTAACTACTCCCTAAAGAACGCACAGTATTTTTAAAGACTTTTAGGTCATACTCAAATAGTTACTATTTCTCCTTGCATATGTGTCTTATCACTATTTTCAAACAAAAGTGGCCTCACTCAATTTCAAATGACGGGCTCAACCACAGTTTTGTAGAAGGGAGAAGGCAGAAATGGCACACGTGGGAGGAAATATACTCTTACCAAAATCTGCAAAGGAGGGATCTTTGCATGAGTGTTCACCCAGATTAGCTACACACGGGATTACTGCATCTACACACAGAGAGACCTACATCTGTGAGGCAGAATGCAGACCTCTAAAAGCATGAAGGAATTGACCTGGTTTGCTGTTCTTTGATTGTCTGCCTGCATACTGGTTATAAATACAACTTGTAAAAGAACAAATATTCAGCTAACTTGTAATTCTCTTCAGAATTCACAACCGTTTGCCAAAATGCTAATTCTTTCCAATAAATTCCATTTTAAAAAATTTATTTTACAATTCTGCTAGTTATGTATCATTTTATAATCATGCAGTACAGCAATAGCATACTGTATATAAATAATATGGTAAACTTATTTTAATTGAAGTCACCCTGAAGGGCTTTTTCGTTGTGTAAAGACAAAATTTTAAGCTGGATATACTTCATATGCCTTCCATAATTGCCTAACAAGATCTACATGGGACAGTTTATTTAATGCAGACCATTTTGAACTTTTTAACTCTTCAAAGTTCTACTAATTAAACTAATGAATTTGTATTCCTACATTCATTAAGAATGTTTGCGTTTTAAAACACTATTCTCAATACTACTTCTTTCCCTTCTTCCCCCACATCTGTTTTGTAAATTTTTACAATTCCAAACACCTCCCTGGTTTGCCATTTCCATCTGTATTTAAGCACCAACATAATGAGGGTCTCTAACTAAACTAATTAAACACTGATGGCAAAGCCTTTATCCTAGTCCGAAGTCAATTCCTCTTGCTTTCTTGATGCTGAGACAGTGAATTGCTGATGCTTTCAATTCTTACTAAGTTATCATAAGGTCTTAAGCAGGTAACTTTTCCATAGAGTGACATGGAGATGGGAAGAGAAATGCTTTTAAGGTTACGAGCTTCATTCTTTAAAAAATCATGTATTTACTAAGCTTTATTTCTAATTATAAAAGTATAGAAGATAATTTGCTATAAAGAATATATTCACCTTCTTGAAGCTGGACTGGTTCTGCTGAGTTTTCACCACTCATTAATACAACGAAGCCTGCAGCTGTTCGGACAGAGGCTTGCCATGTTGACAAGGCAATGGGTGGCTCTTGGCATGGGAAAAGGGCTCTGTTGTTTATTGGTGATCCCATCGTATAAACACATGGCCTAGACAGAAGAAAAAGGGAATGAAGTTGGATTTACAATAAGAAAGACTGAATTAAGTTCTCTATCAAAAATCAAAACTAGTGTAGTACTGAAGTGTTTTTTATTTTAACCCCAGCTTTGTAGATTTCAAACCTGTATGATATGAACCAATCAAATTACAATCTAAGTAATTTAAGACAAGAAAAGCAAGACTACTACAACAATTTTACATAAACTAAAAAAACTAACTCTAGTCTTTCCTCTCTGCTGCTTTTGCATGAGTCTTCCAGCCTCATACATAGCTTTCATCTGAACCCATAAGGCCAAAGAAGGCTTCTGAGTATCTTCTGAAGATGGCATTGCAGGGCTTCAACCCATGATACTTCCCTGTTGTAATTACAGTAGTGCTTTCATTATTATTAATCCCAGCTCCCAGATTAACAACCTGAAGGCTCATGCAAACTCAGCAGTAGATCTAGTTTTTGAGTTTTCCTTAGACCATGCCTCAATAAATCCTGACATTTTTACACTTAGCGTAAGGTAACACTCATTTGTCTTTCAGAATTTCAACCACAAACTGCTCCTCCATTCAAATTATTCCTTCCCTAAAGGTAACACTAAACTATAGAGAGGGATAGAACTGGCAGTCACAGATGAAAAAGATTCTGAAGATATTTTTGCTCTTTTGTCGTAAGTGCTATCTGTGCTTTTGGACCCAGAGCTGTCCTTGGCACAGTCAGGTTACTCTGGTTTATCTAATGCAGGCCAGCTGATTTTCCAGTAAAACACAGATGGAAACTGCAGTTTAAGTAAGCATACTGTTAATGCACACCAGCAGAAAAAGAAAATAATCTGACTCCCCAGGTCACGTATTAGAGTAAATAGAGTAGGACACAGATATCAAGTGAAGCTCAGGCAGCTGTAGTGGAGAGAAAGTCAACTGGTTATCTTCTAACCAGTAAAACACAATGCACAACTAAATGCAAAAGAGCACTCCTCTGTATAAGTTTTTAATTAACTTACTTGGAATTAAACTCCTAAAATGGAATCTGTTACCAACTCTGATATACATAAAAGAATTGGGTTTCTCCCACAAAAATAAACAGTGCATAGAAGCGAGTTCACAAAAAAAGGAAAGAGCTTGCTTTTTTGCCTTCCAGCTGACCTGCTTTCTCCCAGTAAGGATAGCCAAGAGATACTGGACTTATTATTTACCCTAAAACGCATGTGTGTTGGGAGGGGATGAAGATGAAAAGATGGTTCCTCATTCATGAAAACTTCACCAAAATACACAGGGTTATAAAAAGAGATCTTAGTACAGGAGTGAGAGGAAAGGTGGGGTTAATGACTGCTGCTATACATATTTTGCCAATGATTGGCAAGCATTTTGAAGGCTGTTTTGCTGTGTGTCATTAGTACAACCCAGTCTTAAGAGCAACATAGGGGATTTTCATATTCTGAAGAAATTTTAAAAGTAAATTCCACAATGACTAAGAAAACCGGTTGGCAGATCACTGCTAAACTAAATGTTGTAATGCTGTGTCAAATACAATATAAACTTTACACAGACCAGACATACCAAGACCATTAATGCTACCTGGCTCTTAGAGAGCACTTTTCACCTTCAGATCATATTATATCAGTCTGCTAAAAAAACAGCAATGAAAGACAAGTTCTACATATCAAGAGAAAACTATCAGAACAACAATTATATCAGCTTTTAGTTAGACATACTTCATTTACCGTAGTAATTTCTTTTTACGATATTGGTAATAGTGTAGTGTTACTTTAGGACATCCACTGCAACTGACAATTTGCTTTGATCTGGGTTAGGTAGCACAGTTCCAGCATGTAAAAGGACCAGAAATATAATTCTTATCCTGATATGGATCAGATTCTTCACTTGATCCAGAAAAATTACTAGCTAACCTAGGTACAACAAAGAATGACAAATAATTAGTTTGACTGCTTTTGTCAATTGATACAATATTTGCCTTTTTTTTTTTTCTGATTTATCTCTACCCCTGCTAGCAAGAAACTTCACACTTCCTTTCTTCTTTCCTGTTATCTACCCTCTCCATCTCTGGTCTTTCACTTTTAAAGTTCTTGTAACATTCAGATCATCTACTTATGTAATATTTAGGCCATATATAATCTTTGCCAAGATAGGTTAGAGTAGATAAGGAAATTGCATACATCAAAAGAAAGATAAGCAGAAAACTCAGACTGTTTGTCTATTTACTTGTTACACTGCAAAAACAAGAGCCTGCAAAACATATCTCCAGTCACTCATCTGGACAACTTTAATTCCCAGTGAACAGCCATCCAGGCTACTGGAGAAACCAAGTACTAGTTGTGGTATTGTTTGGTTTTGCTCCAAGAGCAGACTTGGGACTGTCTGTTGTTAGTAATCTCTCCAAGGAAAATCTGATTCATGCGATCCTAACTCATCAGCAGTCCCAATATTTTTATAACATAACAAAACCAGTTCAAGCCAGTTCTTGGCAGATCTCTGTCTCTCATGTAAGCCTATCAGTTACAATAACAAATCAAGATACTGCCTTAAAGCTAATGATAAATATTCAGTTGATGATCCGTTCTCTGAACAGGAATCTGCAGGCCTTGAGATACCCACCACCAAACAACCGAAACACGTCCAAAGGCTCAGCCACGTCAAACTGCCTTGGTTTGTGACTGTTTGAGGCTTTCTCAAGGAAAACACCCAACTCAGCAACTCTACCCCTTTCCTGTATTTGAAAAAAAACATTTCCCCTTCTCCAAGAGTTGTCTCCATTTAAGGATGCAAGGTGGCAACCCCCCGCAACTACAAGGCCACTCCCTGTAAAACCACTGCTGTTTGCAGCTGTTTCTGGTTCTAAATTACACTGTCATTTCCATGGAGCAAGCAGGATTTCCTGGCATCTAAATCACACCAAGTTTTTATTCTGCCTTATCAACTTATCACTGCCAGGTGCCAGTGATTGTCATCAGATTCCAACAGAGCAGGTATTCTGGTTTTCATTTTTCTGTTGGAAAAACTCCAGTCAATAATTACCTATGTTTTTTTCATGGTCTTCCTTTTAGTTAGGACAACTAATTCAGAGGACCTAACTCAAATTTTATATAAATATTTGTTTGATGCTATTCACATTTTCAGGAATATCAGATCAGTTCATTTTGTACTCAAGGTCTGCCCACACTTTTAAAATTATTATTATTTTTATTTTACTTCTCCATTCTATTCATGATACCATTTGTTGTTCTTTAGGAATCACTGCGTATGACATGAGTAATCCAACAAACTTCATACTGCTTCATTAATGACTCAAATATAAATATCCATCACTGGGAACAAAGTTATACAAAATAACAATAGAGAATTCCCCGCAGTTAAGGGTAGCCTCTTAGGATTCGGTCTGTGACTTGCCAGGGTTCTGGAGTATCTTATTCTACAAAACCTTGCCCCTGAAGAAAAAACAAGCTCTTTATTCCCCTCCTGCATTTCCAGTACGCAAGAGCACAGGATGATGCTAACTCATGACACTGAAAAATAAACATCTATTTTCATGACACATTTTCTAATTTGTAGTAATGCTACCTTACAAACCAACCTCAGAAGTATAGTCCAAACAAAACTTAATTCTCTTCCATCCTCTCTCCCCCCCCTATTTAGTTTCAGTTAGATTAACTACCTCATATGCCTTGTCAGCCAGCTGAACACACACCTGTGCCATCACACCAGCGGTGGAAGGAACTAGCACACAAGTTCAGAGAGGTCAGGAGTGTCTCTTTTATTAAATGCATTTTGTTAGGCCTCCCAGCCATTGCTTTATAGCTTCCCCTCCTTCTCTCTTTTCATTAACACAAGTCATGTATGTGGTTGACTTTTTTGTTTGGTCCCAAGAGTCCAAACAGGGAAATGCTGAAATTCCATGTGTTCAGTTCCTTTACTAAAAACAGAAGTGTGCCCTGATGTGATAACATGTTTGTATACACTTAACTTGCCTAAACTCATCCCCCAAAAGCTTTATTTCAACTGATTTTTTTTTGTATTATATCATTGTATAAAAAAAAATAAAGTTGAAGTCCTAATAAAATTGTGCATAGCCTAAATTTCAAAATATTGTACTAGTGTTAAATTAGAGGGAACATTGGAGCCGTGAACACAATGTTTGTACTTTGTTATCTACTTCTCTTCAGAGTTGGAACCACAGTATAGACTCCTCTGGCAAATTATTTGACATCTGCCTAAAAAAGCACCATATGAATAATTTGGAACAATTTAAGGAATTCTCCCATGAGAATATAATGTAATAATACTTCATACATTATAACTGGGCTTTAATTTTAGAAAGGACAGAAAATATTGACAGCATTTTGTACAATGAGCTTTATCACTATATTTATGGGCTCATCACATGAAATTTTATTTTAAAAATGTAGCAAGAAAATTTCTGGTGTGAAAATTGATTTTCTGACTGACATTAGTTTTTTGGAATATTCTACACAAGCTTGAAAATAAATCAACTTGAAACTATTTGCTATTCCCTCCTATAAAGAGCTTATAATAAAGATTTCTGTACTGTACCACATATTTTTCCAACCACTAGATATAATGCCAATTCTTTCTCGTTTCAGTTTGCAGTTCATTTGCTATCATCAATGTACTTAACACAAAAGATGAAGGAAATTTCAAAAGTTGATGATGAGAGTAAACAGGAAAGGACTGCATTTCTAAGCTGATTACAATATTGATAAAGGACTAGCTGTGAAGTAAGTGTGTTAAATGTTACGTGTATCGATCTTCATGCTGTACAATCAGTGTACAAGTGTACAATCAGTGTGTAAGCCAAGGAGGAAGAAGAGCACGAAGTATTACAGCACAAATAACCTGTCATTCACTCCTTTTCTTCCCCTAAATGATTATTCCATATTCCCTGCACACACTTATTGACATACACACAAATTATTTGTTCCCACTCAGAATGAAAAGACACAATCACTTAGATAGGCCTGAGGTCTGCAAGTCCATTGGAGTTTCATGAGCACAGAGTTTGTCTGTTCTCCAACAGGATTCAAAACAAGGATGAAACGAAAACCCTGGAAGAGTGTACTCATTATCTTCACAGCTGCTCAGCAATTACATGATTCTACTACATTCTTGCAGCTATTTAAAATTACTGCCATACAAAGCTTTCAGCAAACAGTTACATACCTGCCACTCTGGTCTGTAGTCCACGCAACGGATCTTCCGTCTGGGTTGGTTTTGTACCATATTCTTATTGCATGAGGAAAGTCTGCCGGAGTCTGAATTCCTGATTTCCTGATCTCTAAGCTCCAAGGGCCAGTAGTAAACAGAAGCTCTCCACAGCCAGGTGCCTGGCTGCAGTGGGTAAAATAGTATAGCTGTTCTTTCCAGCGATTTGCAGGTAAAGTCACGAGTTCATGTACAATCTGATTCCTGAGATTTCCCAGCTCCTTTGAAACATTAGTTAGCTTGGCAGACCTTGTAAATTTTTCAATGCCTGACACAGCAGCAACATCTACCTCTTCAACCTTTAGCACAGATAAATCACAGCAGTCCAATACCAGCACAAAATCCTTGTTCCCATGATTCTCTCTGTCACAGCAGTCCTTTGAACTAGAAATCCCAGAAGCCTGTTCATTGTTGCTATGGTTACCATTTTCATCAGAAGTATCTTCTTCACCTTTACCACTGACAGCAAAACCATTATATTCCATTTTAGATGAACAGGCACTCACATTTGTCATAGGAATGTGGCAGGGCTCAGGTGCCCTCATTTTACGGGACTGATCAAACTCTGACTGGCAGCATTCTTTGCCAGTACTGCTAGTTTTCCTGTACCGGCTCCCAGTCTCAAAGAATAAAACTATGCTGCCTTCAATAACTTTACTTTTAAAATCCACATCCAAGTCCAATACATAGTGCTTTACAAGCATGTAGTTAGTGTTTGCCATTAAGGGCAAGTCATCCTTCATGGGGTCTAGCTGTGGATCCATGTTCCAGTCTATTGGGCAAAGGTTTTACAACGCCTTAGACAATTCTTACACATGATAACTCCAGAAAGAGAAGAATATTCAGTTTTCCAGTGCCAAAAATAATTCTCAATAATTAGAGTATTGAAATTAATTGTAGTTTCTCCACTTCTCACATTCTAAAGAAAAAAGAAAAAAAAAATCATCTCACAACCATTTCTGAAATGCACCAATTCTAAAGGCTGTTTAAAGTCCAGTTGCCTTTACTAAAAACCGTACAGCCAAAGGGTGATTCTAACTCCACAGAGTTGAATCAATCTAGGATGGCATCAAAGCAGTTGCTTCAAGATTTGCTGTCAAGAACCACTTCACTGTATTTTTCAGATAACAACTCTAGAGCAAATATTTCTAGACAGCTTTTATAAACTGACAGAAACAACCCTTACCATAGTCAACTGCTGCTGACTCTCTTCACTAATCCTTTAGAAAAGATACATGGTTATGAAACATTCAACTTTATTTATCACTGCACTATTTGAAGTTGTATTTATTTCAAATGTATCAAGAGATATATATTTCTACTGTGATTTTAAATAATGAGAGTAAGTATAAATTACCTCATGTTTTAAAGTTCTAGAGTAATAATTTAATACAAAAAATGCATCTTCACAGATTAATATACTTTCCACCTTACAACTACTCTCATATCAGCACTTCTAGTAAACAATAAGAAAATGAGCCAATTTACCAGGGTGCATTCCAAGTATTCTTTTGAGATTGCTCATGAAGATTTTCAAAAACTACAAGTAAATCCTTAAAGTATATAATTACACCTTAATAGCTGGAAACTCAAAACACTCAGGATAATAGTGTTTTACAGCAAAACAAAAGATCTCCTCACTGGAAAATATGTAAACACCTTTAAAAGCATGAAAATATGAAAACGTATCAACATTTGTTGCAAAAAGAAGCAGAAGTTTGTCACAGAAGTTAAACTGTCATGCATTCTTTTTTTGCTATGACCACTGAGCAGAAGTCATGCGGTCGTAGCCCACTTAAGTCCCTTCTGTCTACTTTTTAAACCAGAAATAGAACTCAGAGGACAAAGGAGCAGTTCTCTCCCTGGCATTTCAGTGACACTCTTCAAGACAGGCAGCCAAGCCTTTTCTAAGTGCCTTAAGTGAACAGACACTTCCTTGTGACATCATTTCGGTTTCTCAACTCATCATAGACTCCAGTGTCCAAAGTCAATTTTTGTGTAACTCCCCAAGTCAGAGGAGAACCCACACTCCACCAAGAACTGCTATTCTTTTGTAGGAATCCAGGATATGCTCTCAAGCTACGATCAGTAAGTGAATGACTCAGGACAATAAATTATCTATACAGTTCCATTCACACAAAGCACACAAACACAGCAATTTCCCTTCCCTGATGGCTTTCTAGCTGTAGGAACAGCTCTTACAGGGTTGTCTTTGAAGACAAGCTGAGAAAAATCTTCCTTTCACTTGTTTATCAATCCTCCTGTACTTCTGCAAACATACCAGGGCAACAAGTTTACATCAGAAGGTTCTCTTTCACTGAAATAGCTCAGTAAATTCAGGCAACATGAGCAATGCATCTATGACATCTTTTGGTAATCCTGTGGACTGAACCTCAAGTTATCTGAAAACCAAAACATCATGGCTTCTGGCAGGTCAGCTAATTACTGGTGAGAGAGAAAAGAAATAAAGTGACTTAGTGGGGAGAAAACCCAACACTGAATTGACATTCAAGAATCCTTGTATTGAACAAATACTTACATTCTTAATTTGAAAGCTAGGTACAATATAATACTGATACATTTCATAAAATGTATTATAATAACAATACACATTTGTGCTATACTAACACTTAAACTATTTATAAGTGTTTATGTTCTTGTTTTTGTGTTTTGCATTTCGAAGATGTATTTCTTACCTCAAAAGTATTAAGATAATCACACTAACTGACACCAAGTTCTTGGCTACCATTGTAAGAAGCATCCCTGAGAGGACTGTCAGATTTATATAACATTAATTAACATGGCAGATTAAAAGCTGACAAATAGTGCCACACAAGTAAGCTCTATCTAAATTACAAAACAAACAAACAAAAATAAAAATTGAAGTATTATTTTAAGAAAATCTATAAATATAAACTCTCTTCAAAGCTAGTAATACCAAAATATGAAACCCATGAGATTCGAGAGACAACGGAAAACAAACGCCAATGAGGGTAAAAACCCATGCAGAATGGACATTCATGTACTACATGGAAAGTTTCAGATCAACACGTCTGTTCAGTGGAGACGACATATCAAATCATGTTTACATACAGAGCAACAGTGGTGCAGAGAACACACTCATAGACAAGTAGCAACTATCACCGCATACACTCTGACACCGCATTTTAAATCAGATGTAACACTGTGTCTGTTTAATCCTATCTCAAATCACTTTAACTTTGGGTACCTTAGCTTTCAAAAGCTCTATGTAGCCACTCCTCTCCCAAGTACTAGTAAGTGAATTTAAATCACTGTTTTCAGGTGTCTCAGCTTCTGAACACCTGAAAAGCTCTTTAATGAAATGTTTTTAACGAGTCTACTGAACATTAGAACTGTGCAACAAAAAATCTGTTATGCCATTCTATGCTGATGGTATTGGGGACTGACTCATTTCAATGTCTTTGTAATTTTGTACTGTATTTTGGTAACTTCATATTGATATTGAATTAGCAAAAAGCTCTGTCTTCTGTGCAAAGCATGCTTCTGTTAAAAATTATAATTTTACTTACCCTCTAAAACCTCAGATTGGAAGTTTCATCCTATAAAGCAAAGTGGTGCCTGAAGTAATGTGAGATAGTCCCATTTAGAGCTCTTCTAAGTGGGAAAGAAACTGAACTTATGCACTACAGCTTTAAGACAGGATAATCAAGCATGCTTTTAATTTAAATGTTAATTTTACAATAATTTCACCAATTTTGGCTTTTTTGAATAGGACTTACATTATGAAGGTACAGCAAAAAATTTCTGTACTATCTCTCTATGCCTGGAGCTGCCAAAGGTGCTTCCAAAGACTTATTGCTCACCAAGTAACATGTCAAAAATCTGTTGCTTATAAAAATTACAAACAAAATTGCTTTGTTTCCTGTGCTCCAGCATTTCATGGTCATGCGCAGTAACAATGTTTGGTTTAGGCAGTTCTGTAGTACAGATTAAGAAATATCAGAAACATTCAACTATTTTTAAAAATTCCATTTTAGAGGGTTAGTTTAAAACTATTTTTAGTCACATCTATATACTTTCAATGTCACTAATTTAGACATATCTGTTTATATAATATAAATAAGTGGCCAAAAGTAAGTGCTAAAAAGTGGTTAAAGAATCTTGTGGTCCAGAGAACTCTAAATAAGCATCAGAGACGCTGCACATGTTCTCTTACTTCTGCTATAAAGAAATGGTCCACTGACATCCCTGCAGAACACAGTCATTAACTTAACAAGGAACCCATTCACAGAAGTTTTCCTCAAGCACAATTCAGCACCTTCCTGCCATCAGCAACAGTCCGTGTACAGCACATAGAGAAACACCACATGTAAGACCAACCATAAAGAAGCTGCTATTAGTATAACTGCTTTGACCATTTATTACATAAGCACTCCCCTTGATCTTGTATCTCCATTATTCACTACCATTCTCTGGAAGCAGAAACTCCACAGCCATTATTGCCATGGTTTCCTTTTCACTGTGATAAGGAAAAACTCCTCTAGAAATTCAAAAACCCACCGGGAACATGTGAGGTGAACTGCAGAGGTAAAGCCCTTTTTCAGGATCATATAATAATTCACTAGCAGTGATTGTTAACAGAACCAGACATTTTCTTCTACCTGCTGAAAAGCAGAAGCCTACCTCTGCAACACTACAAAACAGTATAAAATAGAAAAATAAGACAAAATTGTTAAAAAAACATTTCTTCAGACTGTATACAAGTTGATGATTCAGAAGAAAAGAAATCTTAAAAAATGTTTAGTTGCAGCTTCATCTAGCACTATAGTCTTTGAAAGGAACTGCCACATACAATGTTAGCTTTATAATAGTTGTGAGGTGTTTCCTACATCCCTACTAGCTTTTACAACTGCTGACACTTCCTAGCATTAGGAACTTCAATAAAATGTATCACATTAGAAATTTCAGTGAATATACATACGCACCTCAGATTGCAAAAGCTGAAAATCAGATATTTTTGAGGAATTTCTGAGGAATGGTTTAATCACTTCATAAAGAACTATCATAATGCACTTCCAAAGCCGTACATGGTTATCATGCTCTTACCACCACAGCATTCTCTGATTTACGGGCAAGCAACAAGACACTAAAAAAATATTCTTCTGTACCAATTTTTTAAGGAACAGAGAGACGAAAAACACAGCTCTTTATATGGTAACATTCAGCTGTACAAAATAATGTACAAGACAATTAGCCGAACACTCTTGCTACGTCATTCCTCCCAGTATGGATAAGGCAAGAGACTCTCAGCTCTTGCCCACTCGTGTTCAGTTACCCTGCATTTACAACAATCAAGTAGAGATACTGTAATACATTATTTGTGATAGCCACCTGATTAAGAGCTAGAAAGATGACTTCATGTTTCACTTAGGCCCAAAGCCACAATACATAAAAATTAATTTGATGTGAGGTGGACAGATGCATTGTCTTCAATAACTCTACTAATTTTATGACTTTCAAATACATGGGTAAGTGCTCGCGTCCCAGACAAGATGGGTATCTACCCCTCCTTCAGTCTGTGCTTGGCTTATCAAATATTGGCTCTCAACCACCCTGTGAGAATATCTCAGTTTTATTCAAGAAGTCCTGGGGGCATCAGGCCCAGCATCACCTGCCAGTTGTGGGAGGGTCCTGCTCTGCTCTGCTCAGGGGTGGCCTCACCTTGGGTATTATGTGCAGTTTGGGGCACCACAATATAATAAAGATATTAAGGTCTTAGACAGCGTCCAAAGGAAGGCAACGAAGATGGGGAGGGCCTTGACTTGAAGTCGTGTGAGGACACTGAGGGCACTTGGTGTGTACAGCTGGAGGAGACTGAGGGGAGACCTCACTGCTGTCTACAACTTTCTTGTGAGGGGAAGCAGAGGGGCACATACCAATCTCTTCCCTCCCATGACCAGGCACAGGACTCAATGAAATGGTCTGAATCTGAGTCAGGGTAGAGTCAGGTTGGATCTCAGGAAAAGGTTCTTCCCCAGAGGGTGATTGGGAACAGGCTCCCCAGGGCAGTGGGCACAGCCCCAAGGCTGCCGGAGCACCAGGAGGGTTTGGACAACACTCTCAAGGACATGGTGTGACTCTTGGGGCTGTTCTGTGGAAGGCCAGTTGGACTTTGATGAACCTTGCAGAACCTTTCCAACTCAGGATATTCTGTGATTCTATGATTTTGTTTCAAACAAAAAGAACTGTCTATGCTAACTACACAGAAACGGAAAGTCTGGCCTATATATTAATATCTCATATATTTTTTGAATAGTGATGTATGTTGTGTTGCTACTAAAGTGGTTAAAAGATCTCTGTAGTGCTCTTCAGACAACCAAAAGCCATTGGTATGCATTCTGACATATAAATGTCAAAGCACACTCGTATCACTTGTTTTGTATTGTGGCTTAACTATCTAATACAGTCTTACAACTGAACATCTACTCAGTCTGTATTTCCTTTCCTTCTTCCTCAACAGGTTGAGAGAGTGAATTGTAGTCATGGTGTTCATATAATACAGGAAACATTCTACACCAGCTTCTAAAACCATACCCTTGCTGTACACCTTGAAAGTTCCCTGTCTGTACTCAAGCTTTGTATATGCAAACAGTGCACCTTTTACTACTGCTTCATAAATATGCTGTTCCTAGCAATACTCCTTGGATTTGATAACAAGTTCTTCACTCTCCTATGCATATATCAAGATACTGCCACCACAGAAAAGATACATTGTTTCTAAGAGCTTTTCTTTTAGATATACTGTCTTATGCAATATTCTTTGCTATGTTACGCCCATAATAGGAGTATCTGGTTTTCATTTTTGTGAAAGTAATGCATTTCACCTTTAGAAAAGGTGGCTCACTAACTGGACTCTAACCATAAAAAATAATTACAAACTGTAATTCTACAACAAATTTCTGATGATCATTTTACAAACACTGTTTTGTGTCATACTTCTTCAACACAGAGAGATGTAAAAAATTACTAGTATACTTTAAGAATAGACATCGCATTCAGTGCTCATTATCAAATGTACTTTGTAAGTCATAAAGTTATAAGGCAAGCTAATTATTTGGTTACATGTTTTAATATTTTAGAAGACAGATGTTCACAGAAGAATAAACAACCATAACAGCAGATGGCAGCCAACATGAACACTCCTGATCACCTGCGCATAACAGAGTTGCATAAAAGGCACAAAGAAGAAAAGGCACACGGAAGAAATGGTCCTTCCTGGAATGATATTTGTATAACATTGTTTTTCCACTTCATACAAAAAGCAGCAACCTGAATTAGAACCATAGGTCTCTGAAAGCAAACAGCTTTTTTTAAGCTGTTTGTTTTAAGCTTTTTTTTTTTTTAAAAGCTTCCACGGAAAATAAAATATGGTTGCAAAGCAGACAAGATTAAACTTTCTAAAAATACCTATAGCCAAAAAAAAAAGTTTCTTTGTGGTAAGAAATATGCAGTAACTCATAGTCTTGATTGTTACACATAAAAGGAAAATGTAATGAAGAGAAAGAGGAAGGGAAAAACTTGGAAATGTAATTCCATCCTACTAGGGAAGGTGGAGGAAAAAAAACTCAGGGGCATCTGAACTACCCACAATATCCATTTCAAATGGTGAACAAGAAAATGGTGAATACCTGTTATACAAAGTAGTCTACTTAAACTTGTAAACAGCCCACTAAAAACTAGAATAATCATTTATGATACTTGATACTGAAATTCCATTATTCTAGGAAGCTGATGCTTTCAATTGCTAACAGCTAATTACTCCAGTTTAACTTCACTCCAACAGTAATAATCCAGAAAATCAGAAAACCATCTGAACTTGTTGGAAGGTTCAACAGAGGCACTGCTAAATGGAAGCAAATGAAAGGCTTACAAACTTTAAACAAACAAACAAACAAACAAAAACCACAAAAAAAAAAAAAAAAAAAAAAAAAA
>VYXB01008794.1:29531-40043 GCA_013397135.1 Pachyramphus minor
AAAAAAAACACACAAAAAAACCCTACAAAACACCTTGAACACCAGAGCAGATACATGGTCACTAGAGATGACTCCATAATATAGTGGCACAAGCTGGAAAGGTACTATCCAGAATGCACTGAATCATGTACTCCCTTTCCAAGCATCCACTTCATTTCATTGCACTCCTGCTAGATCAGCCAGCGACACGTTACATATGGCACTGAAAGGCACGTGCAAAATGCAGTAGTCAAGACAGTCCTACATTGTCATGCAAACTTAACACATACACAAAACACCTCTTATTTCAGAGCTGTTTCTTTTCATGGATTTCCAAAATCTTAAAAAACAGACATGAATGAAAGAGAGGGCAGTATGAGAGAAGATCAAGAGAGCTGATCTCCAACTAAACCAAGCAGTTACAACACTGTATTTAGCATCTGTCAAGGCCCCGAAAATTCTCTTAAGCAGGGAACTACTTTAAAGTAATTCCAAATAATTTGAATGCATTAACTGATTAATGCCTTAAAAACCATACTATTTTTCATCATGCAAAATCAGAGTTGCACAAACTTATTCAACACAAATGCGGACACAAGTAGCAGGCAGTAATCCCCAAGACAGTGCCCATTTCCGTCTCACCTTTTCTGTTTTTCAGACAGTACAGAAACGCATTCCCTGAAATAATAGCCAATTAAAGAAACTCAACAGAAATTTATGCAAATCCAGTTTCCTAGAAAACCAAGGTGGTCAGATGAACCCTACCAATTTACACTAAGTCTGCTTGAAGATATTTCTCCCAGCAGCTCACTCTGCCAGAATCATCCACTAGGAACAACAGCCAACAGAGATAGCTATTTCCATGCACAGTCACTCCAGCACATAACAACTCCTGCACATGCACCCGACCAGTGATTTAAGATAACATCTTGATCTGTAAACAGGGATCTCTGAAGCACTGGGACCAGCTTGTTTATATTATGTACTCACTGTATTCCTCAAAAGGTGTATAAGAACTTCTGCACCACTGACTTATCCTACATTCCACTGGCTATATCCAGATGATACACATTTAAACAACAGCTTTTTATACCAGTAAAGTAAAGCCATGTTTGGCCTCTCTTCACCTTCAGCTAAGCATTTGCTTCATCTCTACATAAAAGCTAATTCAATTCCTTTCAACATGCAGGTGTTAGAATTATAATGTATAATGCTCTCTACTTTTTTAAAAGAAAGATTTTTTTATCTTAAAAAAATATATTTTTATCTTAGAAAAAAAGATTTTCTTTTTTTAAAGAAATTTAAAAATTAAAAAAAAAAAAGCAGCCTTTTGGATAAACCTTGTCTTTCATAATCATAAGCAGTTTATAACTAATTCCCTTTAAACTGCTTTCATGGCAGCTTCTCCCAAATCCAAGGTTTAGAAATTTTTCACACAATGTAAGACACTAAGATCATAACAAGAAGTCAGTTTTGAACATGAGCATCAATGGTACTTTTTAAATATCAAATAATATGTATCCATGATTTTTGGTAATTACAAACTTTTTTTTCCTCCCACACAACACAAATAGCTAAGACACCTCAAGCCTTTTGAAGGCAAGAATGAGTTCTTCCATAGATGAAGGTAACACTTAAACAAGCTAACAGAAACATCTGCTACTGTTAAACTACTATAAAACATCGCAGAGAAGAGAGCTTGCAGACCTCACTCTGTGTCGCAAGAAAACCACCACATTTTGTAATGAGCTTTGATGTGGAAATTAATTCAATTATTAATGTCCCTTGATACAACAATTGGTGCCATTCCAGAACTCTTCTTTTTAGTATGAAAACTGTAGAAATAATGAGCATAATGGGAGACCTTTAGCAGGAAGTTAATTCTCATGAGCTGAAATTACATGTCAAGATAGAAAACTCCTTCCTTCAACTGAAATAAGAGGGGAAATACCAAAAAATCAAAGTCTCATTCCCCCCCGCCCCCCAAATACTAATTCCTTAAGAAAAACAACAAGACTGAAAGAGAAGCATAACTTTCTATTGGTAACGAATCTAAGAAGAGCATCCATATATTCCCCTTAACTTTTTTTTAGTCCACTGGCAATTCTTTGTATTATAGTAGTGACTGAACACCTAAAATAATTCAAGAGACCAAAGAATCATAGAACCAATTGGGTTGGAAAAGACCTCAGAGATCATCGAGTCCAACCCTTGGACTTGTTTTACAAGTCCCTGTCTACAAATCTACATTACTATTTTTACAAAAAAGATCCCAAACACTTATATAAGGACGGAATTTTCCATTTTTTATTTTACAGAATTATTTCAAGGTGGATGTGATAATCTAGTATATCTAACCCTGCTTGGGCTATAGCATTGGACTAATTGTCTGCAGCACTCCCCTCCAACTTCACCAATTCTGTGGAGATGCTGAACAGCATTAAAGAGGAGCAGAATTATCTGTGATGTTATTTGCACTCAAAATACACAAGAAAGGGGTGTCTGCAACTGACCTTCAGGAGACAGAGCATGCCTGTCAGATGATATTGATATATAGGAAGCATCCAAACAAAACCTGTGCTGAAATAGTTTTTAACTCAATGCAGCAGTATGAATACCACCTACCATGTCCAAGAACTATTTCCTTAAGGCTGAAATGAGGAAAAGACTCTTCTCTTCCCAATGTTGACAACGGCAAGCCACCTCAGTCACTCAACCTGACCTCTGCAAAACTAAGCATTAAACTGAGTAAAGGACCTAACACATAACTAAGCCGAAATCCTAAAATGAATTACACAACACCATTTATTACAATATGAGTTTCACCCACGTTTCTAGCGTTAAAAAGGCCAATGAGTGGAATAGCTCAACAATCAGCCTCGAGAGGGTCGACGTTTAAAGCTCTTTCAGGAAACCACAGGCCCAGAAGACGGGCATTGATTCAGCTGTGCGACAAAAGGCGGCAGGTACTGCTGGCACATCTCCCCCTGCATTGCATTCTGACCCTGCACTGCTCCCACGCTCCGGGGCAGCCGTGTAGTTTATCAGGAAAGGCAGTGACGGCAGCTCGTCACCTCCCGGAGCGCCTCCCAGCCCGGGCCTGGCGGGAGCGCTGCGGGACAGGGATCCCCGCCCGGCCGGCACAGCGCGGAGCCCAGCCCGGGGAGCGGGTGAGCCGGGGAGGGGGCGAAGGCGAGGAAGGAACGCTTGGAGCGGCGGCCGCTGCCCCGCCCAGGGACACGGGACNGCGGCTGCTGAGCCCGCTGCTTCCCGGCCCCGCTCCTGCTCGGCCCCGCTCCTGCCCGGGGCTGGCGGGGCCGTAAGCAGGGACAGCGCGGGTCTTGTCAGCGGTCCTGGCCTGACCTGGCCTCGCCGGCTATGGGCTGATTCGGTGGAGGACAAGCTGTCAGGGACCGAGCCAGCAGTGTGCCCTGGCGGCCAGGAGGGCCAGTGGTGTCCTGGGGTGCATCGGGAGTAGGTCAGCAGGTCATCTGCAGGCCGAGGAAGGTGATCCTGTTCTTCTACTCTGCCCTAGCGTTGCCACATCTGAAGTGCTGTGTCCAGTTCTGGGCTCCCTCAGCACAAGAAAGACAAGGAACTACTGGAGAGGGCCCAGGCGAGGGCCACAAAGATGATTTGGAGTCTGGCGCATTTTTCTGATGTGGAGAGACTGTGGGAGCTGGGCCTGTTTAGCCTGGAGAAGAGAAGACTGAGAAGGAATCTCTGCAATATGTACAAATACCTCAAAGGCAAGTGCCGAGGGGACGATGACAAACTCTTTTCAGTGGTATCCAGTGACAAGATGAGGAGCAGTGTCCGTAAACTAAAACACAAGAACTTCCACCTCAGTATGAGGAAGAACTTCTTTCCATTGAGGATGGCAGAGCACTGGAACAGGCTGCCCACAGAGGTTGTGGATTCTCCCTCTCCGGAGACATTCAAAACCCACCTGGACACATTCCTGTATAACCTGCTCTACATGACCCTGTCTTGGCAAGGGGCTAGATGATCTCCAGAGGTCTCTTCCAACCCAATTCTGCAATGCTGTGAATTTCCCTCTCCCCATATATGGGAGATGAGGGGCTGGGTGGGAAATGTCCTGCTGCAGTCACAGGTGGTGGTGTGCAGTGTCAGGATTGCCCATATGCTTGTGCCAGTGCTAGTGGGCATATGGAGATGACAGCATGGAGAAACACACTTTTTGTTTGCACACTGAGGTGGGGCCCTGCCACTGATCTGCAAGGCAGACAAAATCTCACTGACCTCTGCTTAGGGTGTAAATAGAAGCATTTATTTTTACATCAGAGGTGTGATTAGATACTTCATTCTGTTGTTTAGATTGGCAGCAAATGGTTAAGGTCTTGGAGCAATTCATCACTGATTAGTGCCCCAGGGCTGGCTGGGTGCAGCCTTCCAGGCAAGCCGAAGGTGTACCTTACTGGGAAGTTGTTCTGTCACTTCTGCTAGGAAAAGGAGTAGCCATGAGACATCTCCAGTGGTTGCAAGCACTGAAGCAACCCTGCAGCTCTCTAGGAATGGTAGGCAGGCCACTGGCTGTTAAAATCAGGACCATGAAAGGCTTTGAAACCTTAATTTAGTTTCACGTGTTTAGTTTCTTGAGTCTTGCCACTAGTTATGTTCTCGGTCTGCAGGTGCCCAGGCTCCTTGATGAGGCTATCGTAAGGAGTGGGGGAGGAGAGAGTGGAAGTGCCTTCATGGCTTGTCTGCTATCAGAAGGGTTATTAAATATTCATTAGAATAGGGATTCAAACCTGGCTTTCCAAATAGGTGCCTTAACCACATCTTGGCAAATTCACCTTCTCCTCCACCTAAACCCCATGAACATGGAATTGTTTGTACAAAGTGGAAAAACACCGAGTGGAAAAATTGGGAAAATCTCTCCCAGCACTTTCAGTAGCATTTTTAAGGACATTGATGGTGGGAAATTTGCATTCAGATCCTTGCTAACCAGGGGAAATTGCAAACGAATTTCCCTCCCCCCAAGGAGTTGCTGTTATCCTGTCCCCACTGGACAAGGCATGCTAAACAGGGAATTTGGGAATGTACTTTGAGAATCATCCTGGGGACAAGGATTTGGTTTAGTTTTGTGAATGCCTATTAGCAGAAAATACAGGGTCACAAATACTGGACTTGCGAGCTATATGACATTTGGATGCTTATTTGCCCTTGTGAAATGCAAACTTATTCAGAGCAGGTCTGATTGAGATGGTTTTTAAAGTGTCAAAACCAGCTAGAAATCTCATCTTTCCAGAATAATTGGAACAGACTGGTAGGAAGACAATAGAAAATGTCTCTGACACAGTGAGATCCAGTAGAAGGTCCTCTGTTTAAGTATTACATCCACCCTACCCATACTCAGGAAGGACTTTCTGGTTAGGTCTATCTGCAGTAATCAAGGGAAGGTTGAGTCCGAAATCAGTGTACCACTTTGGTTAGGCTTAAGTATGTGTCCTGAATCCAGATAAAACCACTATTTGTGAAAGTTCTCCTTGAGAAGATCTGAGATAGATAGATAGATAGATAGATAGATAGATAGATAGATAGATAGATAGATAGATAGATAGATAGATAGATAGATAGATAGATAGATACACACACACAATGAAAATATACATTACTTTGCAAAAACTAGAAAAGGAATATACTTTTTCTGATCAGGAAACCTGTAGGCTTAAGCAAAAGCTGCACTCCAGCAGCCTTAGTGTTTTTTCTTTTGTTTTCAGCACATAATGTGGTTCAAGTTTCCTACTGATGCAAAACTGCTGTAGAGAGCTTTTTAATTTAACTGCACTTTGTTAGAGGTCTGTGGGTTGTCAGCATCATGTGCTGCTCTTGCTTTTACTTGCATATGTGACAGCCATTTGCAGTGACAGAGTGAACGCCTTGTTCTAGGCTGAAGAAAAGAAACCAGAATCTCATCATGGGCATAAATCAACCTATCTCTTTCTCCATATTTACCTGAAATCTATTTATTTCTTAAAAGAAAAGCTATTCTCTGACAAATAATGTTTCCTGTAGCTGTCCAAATGCATAGCATATTACCATAATTCTTCCAATTTACAATAAATCACTCTGAATTGTTCTTGTCAAGTGAACATATACACCTGATATACACCAATATTGGAGGCTTGCTTTATTTGACATTAAACGTGAACAAAGTAGCTACCTGCTTCTGATTCAGTAATGAACTTTATTTGCCATTAAAATGAAAAGCTTAGTGTAAAAATATAACTAAAAAACTAAAGATTACAAAAAGAAGTGTTTTTGTAACAGCTTATTCAGGCAATATTTGAGTAGTACTAATATTTAACGCCTTTAACAATCAGACTTAAGTTCTAAAAGTAAAAAATACTGAAAGTAATTGCTGAATACTTTCAAAAAGATTTGTGATTAGTTCCACATCAACTGTGTTTTGGCACCAAAATGGACACCAGTGACAATTATTTGGAGCAGTTGCTCTATTTAAAGAGTACTTGAAACACTGAGAAAAGGATAAAACTCAGTCTAACAAGTGGAGCCTAGACTGCTCACAATTAACTATATTTACAAATTATCTTTTAATTGATAACAAGGTGCCAATGACAAAAAAAATAAAAGACGTGAAGATTGCATTCTGGAGTAAATAGTATTGCCATTAATTAGCATAGTTGATATACCAAGTTGATATACCAAGTACTGTGCCAATTATCTAGCAATTAGTATGATCTCATAACTAGTATTTTCTCCATCCTGTGAGGCCTAAGCAGATTAGAGCTTGTGCATAGATTCTCTTTCCCAATTACACTGCAAGGTTGTGCTGTTCAAGAACAGTATGAGCTCATGTTAAAAACTGACCTCTTCTTTAGATCCACAAAAAGAAACATGTGAGCATGGCACTTTGGTGGCATCTGGTCCAACCTCCCTGCTCCAGCACCCTCTCTAGGCAATCTGTTCTGTGTGTGGTTACCCACACAGAAAAGAAGTTCTTCCTCATGTTCAGTTAGAACTTCCTGTGCATCGGTTTCTGCCTGTTGCCTTTTGTCCTAATTCTTAGCACCACTGAGAAGAGCCTGGCTCCATAGTCTTGGTATCCACCCTTCAAATATTAATACACATTGATGAGGTTCCCCTGTCAGTCACCTCTTCTCAAGTCTGAACAAGCCCAGCTCACTCAGCCTATTTTCATAAGATTCTCCAGACCAACTTTGTAGCCCTCTGCTGGACCTGCTTCAGGAGCTCAGTGCTTCTCTAGTCCAGAGGAGCCCAGAATCGGACACAGCACTGCAGGTGAGGCCTCACCAGGGCAGAGTAGAGGGGCAGGGTCACCTCCTGTGACCTGCTGGTAGTGCTCTTCCTAATGCACTCCAGGACACCATTGGCCTTCCTGGCCACCAGGGCACACTGCTGGCTCATGGGCATCTTGCTGTCCAACAGGACCCCCAGGTCCTTCCCCACAGAGTTTCTGTCCAGCAGGTCAGTCCCCAGCCTGGGACTGGTGCCTGGGATTGTTGCTTCCCGGGTGCAGGACCCTGCATTTGCATCGTTGAATTTCAGAAAGTTCTTCTCTGACCATGTCTCCAACTTCAGTTGTCAAGAAGGCTATTCAACACTAAAACCGGTGCATTTTCCTGCACAGTTCAGTGGTCAGGTGGCCCTTCTGCAGCAAAGCTTTATCCTCTTTTCAGCAAGCCCTTTCTACTTTGTCTCTGCAGCTGAAGGCTGGAATCACTCTCCCACTTTGTCAGTATATAAAGGGAGACTTATCTGCAAGTGGTTCCTGAAATAATTTAAATCTATGTGTTAAGTACACCATATGTTGAAGGCTGTAAATCAATTGGCTGTGGGAGGATATCCTCGAAATTCCAGGAGAAGTAGGGAAAAAAATTATACTTTGCCTGACTGCACATTTTAAAGTACTACACGGCAATGTTAAAGACACCAAAGAGGATAAAAATAAACTTCAGATTCTGTGTTTTATCTTGTTTTATCATATAGCATTTGCACTCTTGGTTTTCCAAAGATATCTCTCACATGAGTTAACTTTTTAGAAGAAAACACAGAGATAAAAATGGACTCCTGATCTCAGCATCAAATAACTTCCAGCTCATAACTTCCAAGAATTAGTTATTGATATAACTGCTATTGATGTTTTTCTGTGGCTTTACTATTGCAGCAAGCGTGTTATGATCTAATTTAACTTGTGTTTTCCTAAAAGGATAATTTCTTTTTACCAGTCTATTGCTTCAGCTGCAGTGATTCTTATCCTCCAGTGAAGAAAAATCCCCTCCTCCACAGGAACAGCAATGGTCATCTTAATTCAGCCTCATGCTTTGAAACCAGTTTAGCTTGATCAAATCTTAGTACAGTCATTGAAATATTGGATAAAGAGACTGAAAAGTCTTGCTTTCAGGAAACCTTTCTCAACCAACACAAGAAAATTGTTGCCCTGGAGACTGAGTTTCATTATGCTCAGTGGAAAGATCTGCTCATTGTGAACCATTACAGCTAGAACACCAAAGGGAAGTTGAGTGAAGTGCATCATCATTAAAAACTTCTTTTCACTCTCTGATCTCCAAGTGTAATGTAAACAAAGAATGTAAGTAAATGTATGCATAATTTAATACTTTGCTGCAGGCCTATGACTTAATCATATGAAATGGTTTGCCACTAGCAAACTGAAAGAAAAGGTTTAGGAACAGAAGAAATGCTACAGTGTAGAACTACATATAAGCAAATGAGGGTATAGAGAATATTTTGTAATCTGACAGATCGTCTGAAAAGCTTCTGACACATCACTGGAGGAGAATGGCTGCAGGGAATGACCTGTCATGCTCTAACTCCTCCAGCCTTATGTATGTCATAGAATCATAGAATAAGATGGGTTGGAAAGGACCTCTGAGATCATCAAGTCCACTTCTTGACCCACTACCACTACAGTTACTAGACTATGGCACCAAGTGCCACATCCAGTCTCTTCTTGAATACCTCCAGAGATGGAGAATCCACCACCTCCCTGGGCAGCCCATTCCAATGGCTGATCACTCTCTCTGTAAAGAATTTCTTCCTAATATCCAACCCAAACCTCCCCTGGCAGAGCTTGAGACTGTGCCCTCTTGTCCTACTGCTGATTGCCTGGGAGAAGAGACCTACCCCACCTGGCTACAACCTTCTGTCAGGAGTTGTAGAGAGGGATGAGGTTTCCCCTGAGCCTCTCTCCTCCAGGCTCAACAACCCCAGCTCTCTCAGCCTCTCCTCATAGCAGTTGTGCTCCACTCCCTTCCCCCGCCTTGTTGCTCTTCTCTGCACCTGCTCCAGCCCCTCCATGTCCTTCCTGAACTGAGGGGCCCAGAACTGGACACAGCACTCCAGTGGTGGCCTCACCAGCACTGAGTCCAGGGCAAGAATCACTTCCCTGCTCCTGCTGCCAAACTGTTCCTGAACCAGGCCAGGATCCACTGGCCCTCTTGGCCACCTGGGCACACTCTGGAGCTGAACTTATGTTCAGCTTCCCGTCACTCCAGACTCCCAGGTCCCTTTCTGCCTGATGTGGCTGATCTCCAGCCACTCTGTCCCCAGCCCAGGGGCTGCCGGGGGTTGTTGTGGGGACTGTTTGACAGAAAGAAATAAAACTGCATGCCTGAAGTATATGGGTTGCTCAGTGACAAAATAAGTTTCATTCATTACCTGGAGATGTCTTGACCATGCAGTACGTATCATCCCTTTTCTAAACAAGAAAATGTAGAAAACTGACAAAGTCCAGTTTTCAGAGCCAGCTGTCAGCCTCTGGGGCCACCTGAGGGCAGAGGGTATCCAAGATACAGCGGCTGGCCCCTCAACTCTGCTGGCAGCCTTCACCCTTCTGCCAGCTGTGCCCCTGCACAGCACCAGCTGCCTTAGGGATGTCTGTCACACCCATAAGAAGCTACAGGAATACACTGAAATCTTTTGCTGCAGTCTGTGCAGTTTTCCCAGACAATACCAAAAATTAATATGATAAAGCGCTCACATATACAGTTGTTTGACTTTGAGCTCTTTACATAATTTGATTCAGAACCCACAAAAAACATTATGCAGAGGTGGTGAGGACATAAGATGAAGAGCCTGACAGAACGATTTGCATAAAACTATCAGTCTTTTTTAGGCCAATAAGCACTATCTCAGTATATAAGTAGCATACACACCTGTCTGAGAAGGCACCGACTGAAACTGAATGTAAAGTAACTTAGCACGAAAGTGTGACAAAATCACCTCCCCCTTTCTTAGCTACCCTTAGCTACCCTTCAGTAACTGCATCTGGGAACCACGATCTCAGAACTGGACTAAGAAAATCATAACAGGTAATTTAATTTCAAAATCAAGGTGATTGCATTCGGAATTATTTTTTTAAAAAAACGGCACAATTCTTTGTCTCAGCTTTCTTCAATATGTTCGTATTTCCCACAGTCAGAATCGAGCGGGGTTGTGGGCGGGGCCGGCAGCGTGACTGACAGCGCGGGGACGGCCCCTGAGGGAGGGGGCGGGGCTAGATGTGTG
>VYXB01008794.1:44294-54837 GCA_013397135.1 Pachyramphus minor
CCCAAAACCCCCACCAAAAGTACCACCCAAAACACCACACAAACACCCCACCAAGACCACACCAACAGCCCAACAAAAAGACCACCAAACCCACCACACAAACGTCCCATTGCACCACCAAAAACACCGCACAGGGAGGGTGAGAGTCAGGGGCAGCAAAGGGGTAGGAGATCTGGGGGATGGCTTCTGGCTCACAGTGTTTTCCAGACAAAACCTGACAGCCTGGGTGTGCTGCTCCCCGCAGGCTCACTAGAATACTTTTGTGCTAAGTAAAGCAGGAGGAATTGGGTTTAAGTGTCAGGAAGAAGAAAAACAAGCATCATGGCTTATGAAAAATTGCTTGATGTTCCTTCTGTCTCCTCTTTCTTCGCAAGGCAGACCTCAAAGTAGTAAACTGATGAACAGGCATGCAAATTAGCTGATTTAGTACTAGTTAGCTAAAAATGGCTCCAAAGAAAGAGATAGGTAACAAGGAAACAAATTTTCTCTATGTGTTTTGAATACAAACATATTTCTGAATGAGCCAATTTGAAAAACACATAAGCCATACTTACTTCAAGACCTGTTAAATCAGTAACGTCACTTTTATTTAATGACATGTTCTCCTGAACAACTTTCTGTTGTTTCACATCAAGCATTGCAAGGAATTCCAAGCACTGCTGATTCAGGACTACGAAATAAATCAAATAAAGAGATTAGAAAAATCTGCTGCTCTGATTTCTTAATTTCTGATCCTCCTTAATTTTAACTGCACTCAAAGCAAGGCATTCTATAGTTCAAGCATCAGTTTGGGAACATGATGAGACAATGTACAAAATCATATTCCAGTTGTTTTTACTTCTGTGTTTTCCCAGAAATAACAACCCCCTTAGACACCATTTCATGGATTACTGGGCCTCAGGTCTGAGGGCTCATCTCATTGTACACTCACAAGTCAGCCAACGGCTCTGTTAGAACCTTGGGGAAATAATGATATAAATCAGCTATTTTAAAGCTTTTTGGGAGGCAAAAATAACAGAAAGGGACTGGAGTCCTCTGACCCAGCAGCTGCTGTTACCTCCTTTCCAGTTTAAAGAGGGATTCTGCACCTCCACTGACATCAGCTACCACTAAAACACACTTCTCTCCACAAGAAGCTTCCTTATAGGTAAATCATTAATTACTCCTGAGAAACATTACATCAAGAAGAGCTGTTTGGTGGCTTACTTGCATTTTCAGCTTTAAGTGTTTTAACTTCTTCTGTCCTCAGTTTCAATGCTTCTTTAAAAGCTGCATTTTCACAGTATATCCTGCAGAAGTTAGGAAAAACCGCTTTATTACCTTGTAAAAAAAAAAAAGTTTTAAAATGGGCACTCAAATAACTTAAAAGACTAATCCAATTAAAACATCTTACCTAATATTTCTGCAAATTAAAATTAGGATTACTGAAAACACGGAAAAAAAATAAAAAGTGAAAGGAGTTGAGTATTTATTTGGTTTGGTAAGTTTTTACCTATGGAGCATTGCAGCAGCAGTTTCCTCACTTGTAGTATTTTTCATGGAAAAAATGGTAATATTTTCCTACAAGATTATCTGTACTAACAACCTGTAGTATGTTGTTAGAAGCAAATCTGGTAGCCAGGGGCCAAAAAGCACCCTAACAATCCTCCTGAGCCAGGCTAATATATCAGGTTACACCAGTGTGTGTAATCTGCTCACCCCTCCTTGTGCAGGTAAGGGAGCAAAACCAGGAATCTCCATACTCATACTGAGGTTTCTCAGAGGCCACAGGCTGTTCAAACAGGCTCACCTTGTCCAGGAAACCACACCCTCATACAGACAATTTAATCCAGGTGTGTTCAAGAGAACATTTAAAAAAAATCATTCAAGTGTTAAGTAGACAGTGCCTACAGCTTCCAAGTGTAAGAAGAGGTAGGTTTAGGTGCCCTATTCTCCTTGGAAACTACGTCAAAATATTTTAAATAAAAATGTATACTGAATAACATCAGCAATAATGATAAAAAAAATAATGACAATAACAACTCTGATAGTGAGACTTCAGAGATATAATTTCTACTTTTACATAAGGGAGTCTGCTGGTCACATTTTTCAGGGTCTGTTATACATTAGTAGTTTAGTGCCTCTGGCACATTCTTGCCTGACCACACCTGCTGTCCACCCAGAGTGACTCTTAAATAAACAAAGAACCAGTTGATCAGCCTCTCTCAAAATCCTTCCATTTTACCTGTATTTATGCTCAGATCTACAATGCAAGAAAATAAAGCAATGATTAACCAGGAAATTATATTTCCACATGCAGGCACACCCCATTATTTTCTACGCTCATTTACATTTAAGGTTAATAAGGATAATCTGCCTCCATATGACTGATGTAATGGGATGAAAACGAAAGCTCAGCCTAGCAAAGCCAGCCTACAGACAGGCTAAATAATCAAGATAAAAATTTTAGTAGTTTTAACTGAAAAGTACAAATGTGACTAGCACAAAAATAAAATAAATCTTCCAAAATTTGCAAGAGAATTAGGAAAACACAAAACCTCCAGGAAACCTGAAGAAACAAGTCTGGAACACAAAAAGATGACACACAACATTCAATGAAATTAAACATGAAAACAAAAAGACTCAAAGATACACAGTGGAAGTAAAATACCTGTCGTATTTTTCTGTCCACGTGTCTTCCATGTTTTTAAATCTATCCTGATCAAATTCAATTTCCCATTGCAAAATATTTATTTCCTGTGGAAAGAAACAAACCTGCAGCAGCACATTACAGGCTTCCCAAAGAAATAGAAGAGAGATCTCAGTGACCAATGAGGATGACAATCTGTGATGCTGTTAATAATAAAATTGGTGCCAGACACTGAAGTTTCTGCATCACTGACCTGTGGATCCCAGACTGTGTGACAGGAGGACTGTGTTAATGCTTCCAGTGGGCTGTAACAAAAACAAACCCACCCTGTCACATTTCCCTGTCACCCTCCTGATCTGTGGAAAGGCCACACAGGAGGAAGATCAAAGCGTAAAACTCAGTTTAACACAGTAGCTCAATGCCACCTTCCTCCTCCTCCTCCCCATCTTCCCTAAGAAAACTCGGCACACCTTTCCTAGACCCCTTGGTAACTTTCAGCTTAATCCCTGAGGAACTGGGCAACTCACTGTGAATGACTAAAACCCACAACAAACACTAGCTGAAAGTACAGGAAAAACTCTGGTAATTTTTAGGTATTATTTGAACACTCTAAGGAATGAGAAGATCCAGATCAAAACAGTGACACATTAATGTTTTGCCATTCTACTAAAAAGCAATAAGAACACTTTCCTAAAAGCTCTGGAATTAATGGCAGATATGCACTGATTTAAATGAACAGTCTGTTAATCCCTTATTAATAGCCATGGGCTTCTATGTGTAAAGGATACACACGCTTACCTTCTCTAAAGTCCTCTTTTCTTCCTCAGTTTTTTGAAGCATTGCTTTTGTATGACTAGTTGCTTTGTTAAATACTGCCTAAAAAAGGAGACAAAACCCCCACAATTTGCTCAAATACTGTCATTAAGTTCACTTAATTTGGCTTTAGACACACGTTCAGTCTTACACACAGAGAAGTTCACATTCTTCGTTAAACAGGAGTGTGCAGAACAACAAACGTTACAACTTGCTTATAAGCCCGGTGGGCTCTGATTTCAAGTCACTAAATTGCACAACAAACTTGTGTTCCAATCCCAGAATCTCTCCTATTGAAAAATGCAGCACTATTTAACATGAGAGCATGTTCTTCATCAGGGCTGGTCCAGAAAATCACATCTTAGAACACCAGGTTACAACATAGTTAAGCCGTTGACCCAGGTGTAACTGGCTGCAAATGTCTGAAGCTAGAAACTGCTCAGCTATAAATGGGGTATGCAAGGAGGCCGAAAAGCAGGAACTGATTTCACCAGAGTTCATTATGACAGTGAGCAACAGAACTCTTGCAGACTGTGAGCAAAAGAATGACCTGACATCTAACCCACACTGTCCTCTAGGACAACAGATGGAGGAGAAACTGAAAACACACGTGATTTGCAGCAAGATTTTAAGCACTGGCAAAATCTATTACATAAGGGACTGGAAAAAGGGCCTTATCTTTATGTTAAATAGATAAATCCTGAAGGATCCTCAGAGACAAAATTGTGAGAATTGCTACAACAGTGAAGTTTTCTTCAATAACCACATTAGATCTATGGAAAAAAAGCATTACATTGTAGAAGCCACATCTGCAGACACCTTTAGACTCAGTCCTTTAAACTGCAGTGCTGGGAAAACCTGGTCTGTGAGGTTTTGATGAGGAGCAGCAGGAAGGTTTTCTTGTTTTCCTTACATTACCAATAAGTACCAAACGATTTCTGAACAACTCCTACCATGCTCTGCAGGATTCTGAGGGCTTCATCTTTTCCTTCAAGCTGCCTTTGACATGCTTCAAGCTCAACTTTCAAAATTTCAGCTTCCTGAAGCAAAACAGAATAGGGACACTGAGTACAGGCCAAGGAATCCTGCTAAGATTCAACTGTAGCAGCAATGTGAATCTGCCCTGTTCTGTTTTACCTCCTTGACTTCTTTTCTGGGGCTTCCCTGAGGTTAGAGAACACAGAGCAGGTGAACTGGGTATTTTCACAGCTTAGGTCAGCTGGCTGTGATGCCAACACACCACAGTAACCCCAAAACGTTGGAGTTAACCATCTCTCAACCAAAATGCAGATTAAAAGGCCAAAGGTTGTTTACACTGCAGATTTTCAGGCCCCAAAGCTTAATAAAAAAATAACACCTGCTAAAGAAGTATATTACTTTCAATATTTTCTAGTTCTTTCACAGTACCTTCCCCACCCCTCAAACAAAAAAACCCAAAAAAACAACAAACAGCACCTCACACTCTGATTTCCTGCTGTAAAATTTAATGAAGCTTCCAACTACCACTCTAATTCCAAGAGCCTGGATCCATGCCAAGATTCTCTTGGTACATTAAAAGGAAATGCAGATTTGGAGAGCAGCAACTTTACCAACCTCTAGAGCTTCCTGAAGTCGTTGCTTTAGTTCTTCATTTGACATTTCAGTACTAGATTCTGTAGGATTAATAGGAGATATTGAATGATGAGATACTATAATATCTAAAGAAAAAGAAAAAGAGAATTTGCTTTAACCTGAAAACAAGCAAAATGCAGAGGTGAATTTTCATCTTTTTGTGATTTGTTTGCTTGTTTGTTTGTTTCTGGAGCTAATAAACAGATCTAAGAAATACATAAATACTAATTTCAAACACAGTGCTCACAATTAAAGAAGTGAAATAGGGGAAAAGGTCATTTGTAAAGACAGAACATAAGGACAAATATTACATACTTTCCCTTGAAAAAAATTGCAAAAATCCATCTTGATTTAAAAATAATTTAATTTTTTAGATTATTTTAAGATTGTAACTTTTCAACAACGACAGTCAACACAACAGTAGCTGGCACTATTTAGAAGCAGGGGCAGTTTCAAGATAGCTCAGCTTATTGTGGCATGTGAATAGTGGGGAATTGTTCTGAAGGACAGAAATAAGCAAGTGATGCAGAAATACCTCAGTCAAACCACTAAAAATGTAAAGGGAAGCATCTGAAGTGTAATGAACAGCACTGCCTACACTTGATGGTATTTACAGCAGCGTTGCCTTCACAAAGAAAAAGATGAATGCCAACACAGGTTCTGAAAAGAACTTTTTAACCCAAAAGAAAGCCAATTCTCAAATTTCAACTAAATATCAAATCAGATTTTTGAATATTTAGCCACAAGCTCTAGATATGATACCTGAGAAGACTTAAAGTTACTTAAAAAAAGCAGGAATCCAAGTAATTCCATTCAATTTCATGTATGTATGTAGAGATACACCCACCACAGGACGCTCTTTGCTAAATGTCACTTTGAAAAGCAAAACCCAACACTTTAAAACTGGGCACTTTACACTAAGAAGGGCCAGAGCCTTGATCACTGAGAAGCAACTGTGCCGTTAATGTCCTGGGAGAAAGCTGGAGCTTCCCAGCAGGCACAGGATGCACAGGCACTTACTGGAATCCTTCACGGATTTTGGCAAATGGTTCATTAAACTTGATGACAAGTTGTGAAGCAGATGAACGGCTCAGTTTTTGTAACAGAGGTTTTTCCCCGGTGAATAATTAACTTCCCAATTACTCTTACCACAGCTGTTTTGTCGTGTGGAACTTGCAGCAGGTTTTCTGAGTGATCCATCGAGAAAACTGTTTCGTTTTGGACCAGGAAGAGCTGCAGCATCATTTTCTTCCGCTCCCTTTGTTGACAAGAGGGAATTACAAGCCTTTCCAGATCCTTTCCTGGATCTAATTGAATAGGGATTTCGTAAGTTTTCCCCTTCATAAACACCTCCAGGTCTTCTCCCAAGGCCGTTTCCCAAGTCTCCCCATGTCATGTCATCCTCCTCCCCTTCCCCCATCCCCCCCTGGTTTCGCGGCTTTTTTTTTTTTTTTTTTTCTTTCCTGATCGAGCGCACTTCACCACGGCCAATGCCAACAGCGCCTCCCGAAAGCGACTGTTTTATCTAGAAGAAAAGTAAAAGCGTTTCTTTAAAGCAGCAGGACAACGCTGAAGTGAGAAACACAGAGCCGTCGGTGCGCGGCCGCTCCCCCGGCGGGTCGGGGCTGCCAAAAACGTCGCTCCCACCCCTCGTTGGGTCCCGGGGCTGGGGCAGCACCGGGGGCAGCGCCCCGCTGAGACCCCCCTGAGCCCCTCCGACCCCTGCTCGGAGCACCTCCGGATCGCCCCCGGATCCACCTGCGCGCCCGGACGGGGCGATGCCGGTCCCGCCCCGGGGCGGGATGGACGGAGCAGCACCGGGAGCGGCATCCGGAGCTCGGCGGAAGGTGGGGTTGGTTATTCTTACCTTTTAATAGAGGCCCGTGTTTCCCCTGCAGCCCCCGCCCCACTGCAGCGTCGAGAGGTGTCAGGCAGCTCTCGGAAACGCGACTCGAAGTGACCTGATGTGGTCACTCCGGGTGCTCTCAAGAACTGGGGTTGTCCTCTCCACCCCACAGACCACCCTCCACTTGCTCCCCACTGCCGTCCAAGATCAAAGCACCTCTGCCTGTGTTTCCTCAGTGCTTTTCCTCGGTTCTGCCAGGAAACTCCAGATTTATCATCATTTTGATTTATAATATCAAGTTGCTGATATGAGTTCCTCTGTGAATCCCCCCAAACCCCTATACCCAATCTGCAATAATCTTAAATACCTAACAATAATACTCTTTACAACAGAAATCTTAAAGAAAGTGGGTTTACATCATTTTATATCATGTATATTAAGAGTTTTTTAGCAAGCACTTCTTAAGAACCTTTCCAAGCAGGCCTTCCAGGGAAGGAAGGCTTTATCTGCCCTGCCCCGCTGGGACCCAGCCTGTACAAGTAATTACAACAGATAGCTGCCAGTGTTTCAATTGTAGCCACGTCCTGGGTCTCCCCAGGTTTATCCTGCCCAGGGATGTATTTTCTGGGTAAACCTGCAGTGATGTGTGTGTTCCACTACTGGGATGGGTGATGGGGAGTACAGAGAGAAAAAGAGAAAAGAAAGTTTATTGTTCCTTATTGTTCAGCATTCCACACCAATGCAGATACAGCCCTTGTGTCCTTACTCACGAAGGAATTCCCCAAGTTCTGTGAATCACTTTAAAGTAACTGTTACCATGTTACTTCCCTCCTTAACCTGAACCAATCCCCTATTCTGCATAGCAGAATATATTCTGCACTCCCAAGCACACAGTGGGGTACAGCAGTTTCCAGTCTCACAACTCAGTTTAGATGAACCTCTTTTCAGGATAGTTACACCATCTAGAAATCCAAAGTGCATCAATTATCAGGATTTTTAGTTTTCCTGGGGTGAGTTCATGGTTTGGTTTTAACTGTGAGGTTGAAAGAGTTCTCAATTATTGAACACAGCTCCTCTACTGAGAAATATGGTGCCACTTCCATCCTTCCATTCACTTGTGTGGGTTCTCCTGTGTGTCTCTCCCAGGGTGCTTCAGAGGCTGTTCTAAACCTACTCCCTAACCATATCCAATTACAGTAAAATTCATGTTAACTTATACAAAAATTAAGAATGTCATTTATTGAACCCTCCCAGGAAGAGATCCAACAGTCACTGTTCCACCCAGAGTCAGTTGTTGTCCTTCATCCATTGCTCAATCCATTGCATAATCTGATCCAAGTTTCTCTCCAGGTCCTCTGGAGTGTTGCTGGGCAACTGGTGCACAATTTCCTTTTTGTATGATGACATAGCTTCCTCATAAAGAGTCTGAAAAATCTCACACTGAATGTTGTCTTGCAGCTTTTTCCCTGTGTAGCCCCTAGAAAACAAGAGTACCGAGGGAGACTGTGAGAGTGTCCAGAAGCAGTGGAGAATCTGTGATTTACACCCTAAAACAACACCCCTTTGCCCTGGTCTGCCCCCCTGACACACCTACTCTCCAGCCTGTCGTACAGGAAGGAGTTCTCTGTGCGGAGCACAAACACGATGTGGAACCAGCGCTCGGGGAAGAAGTCGCAGCCGTGGTAATCCACCACCACCCCTCCCTCGCTCATCCTGTCCTCCAGCTCGTCGATCACCTGCAGGGGAAAGGGACACAGGCAGGTTCCCCTTACACTGCAGAAGGCCCAGATACAGTGGGTGGTTTAGGGGCTGGACTCACCCTGTCCTCGTCCAGAATGGGGCAGTCGTACTCTTCGTCAAAGCCCTCGTACAGCTCCCCTGCAGCACAAACAGGTCAGGGCAGTTTGGGGGGGCTGAGCCACCGTAACTGTTTACGTTGGTACGTTCATTGCAAGCAAAAGGCAGAGCTCAGGGGAGGGAACAGTTGGTTCACAAATCTGTGTAAGGGTAACTTCGTTATTTATTACTGAACACCAAGGGTCCTGTAGCATAAACTCCCATTAGAGAAAATTAATTGCCTTTTGATTTAATATATAGAATCCCAGAATGCTTTGGGTTGGGAGGGACCTCGAGGCTCATCTCATTCCACCCCCCTGCCATGGGTAGGGACACTTTCCATCAAACCAGGTTGCTCCACGCCCCGTCCAACCTGGCCTTGGACACTTCCAGGGATAGGGCAGCCACAGCTTCTCTGGGCAACCTGTGCCAGGGCCTCCCCACCCTCACAGGGAACAATTCTAACCCTGCCTTCTGGCAGTGGGAAGCTCTTTTTCTTTATCCTTCATTCCATCCCTTGTCCCACATCCCTCTCCAGCATTTTTGGAGCTCCTATAGGCCCTGGAAAAGGCTCTGAGGTATTCCCAGAGCCCTTTCTTCTCCAGGCAGTGCAATCCCAGCTCTTCCACCATAAGCAGAGATCTGCACAGAGCAAAGAATCCCCCATGCTCTGGTGACTCCTCTTTTCCAGTACCTTCCTTGGCCAGGTCCCCCACGTTGACGTAGTTCAGTCCTGCTCTGGATGCCAGCTCCTTTCCCAGAGTGGTTTTCCCAACACCTGGAGTGCCTGGAGACCAAAACCACAGGACAGGGTGAGGGAGGAAGCGCAGGTCCCCCCAAACACCCTCCCAGCAGGGGAACTGGGGCCTTTGCCCAGTGGACATTGGGAGGTTTGTGTAAGGGAAAAGGGCCCAAAGCTGCACCCCAAAGAGAATCAGAGAAGGCAATGCTGGAGAGGGAAACGGGAAACCAGGGAGAGAACCCCCACTGTGAGCAGGAACGTCACCCACAGCGGCGGGGGAGAGGGGGGCAAAGGAAACCCTCCCCAAAGGGAGCCTCCTGAGTTCTCGGGCAGGTGTGATACCCCAAATCCTCCGAGGCCGGGACCCCACACCCCAAATCACCCGGACATTGACCCCAGACCCCAAATTACCCCGGGTTGGGACCGCGCGCCCCCAGTGACCCTAGGCTGTGATGGGACTGCGGTTTCACACCCCAGATCAGCCCAGCCCCGTGCCCCCCGTCCCCACCGGTGATCAGCACGTTCGGCCGCCTCATGGTGCCGCTGTCGCCCCGGAGACACGCGCGCGGGAGCCTTCTCCGCTACCGTCGCGCGCCGATGGCGTCACCGCGCGGGCCGGCACGACGCGGGCAGCCCGGCGACGGCCGGAGGAGAAGGACCCCGCGGGGCCGACGGGTGAGGGCGCCGGTACCGGAGGGACGGGACGGAGACACCGGGGGGCACCGAGAGACGCCCCGCGGGACAACGACAGACCCCCCCAGAACACCGAGAGACCCGCAGACTCCGAGGGCCTCGCGAGTACCTCCTCTCGGCAGGGGGGAGGGGCTCCCCCGGCGCCTCCCGGCCCAGGATGTCCGGCAGCGCCCCGGGAAGGCCGGCAGAGGTGGGTCCGGGTCGGGGCTCTCGCTCAGGCGGTATCCTGCCCGGGATCGGCGTTGGCGCTTCTCCTTTGCTAGGGGTTTATTTTGTACCGAGAGTAACGTTCGGTGTCTGCGTGTGTGGAAGGGACCCCCCTCGCACGGGGCGTCGCGGGTAAATATGCAAATTCCGCCAAAACCGGCTTTTG
>VYXB01008794.1:76199-89607 GCA_013397135.1 Pachyramphus minor
TAAAAAAAAAACAAAAAAACCCCCCCCCAAAAAAAAAAAAAAGAAAACACAAAACAACCAAACAAAATAATAGAAAAAAAAAAATCGCCGAAACCAGTAAATCCAAAGAAGCCGCCGTGGAACTTCCGGGTGAAAAACACGAAAAAAGGGTGAACCCCCGGGGGTGCCCCACGTGGCCGTACACGTGACGCCGCACACGTGACTGCGGCCATGGCGGCGGCGGCAGCGGTGCGGGGGCGCCGCTTCAAGTGGTCGCTGGACCTGGGGGCGGCCCCGGGGGGCCGGTGAGGGACGGGAGAACTCGGGGAGGACACGGGAGGGGGGGGGGGGGGGGGCGGGACCCCGNCCGCTCAGCCCCGCCTTGTGCCCGCAGGCCCCGCGGCGCCGCCGAGGGCCGCGGCCCGCTCGGGTTCGCCGACCGGCAGCTGGGGGAGGGCGGCGTCCACGAGAGCGACAAGATCCTCATGGAGAAGGTGGGACGGGGGTGGCGACCTTCGAGACCCCCTGCGGCGCGTCCTGGCTCCGGGGGTGCCCCAATCCCGCCCTCCTCGGGGGGGTGGTCCCTCTGTGTCCGCATCCCCCGGGGCCCTCACGGCGGGTGCTCCCTGCCCATGGCGGGTGGTCTGTACCCGCGTCCTCCCCACATCCCGGTACCCCCCGCTCCAGATTTCCTATGGGGGGTGGTTCCTGCCCCAGCTCCCCCTATATCCCGGCTGCCCCGTGGGAGGTGGGTCTCTCTGCCCCTCCACACTCCAGCGTTCCCTTGGTGCCCCAAATCCCACGTCCCCCGTGGGGGATGGTCCCTGCCCTGGGTCTCCCCACACCCAATGGGGTTGGTCCATGGTGTCCCCCCACACCCCGAGGGGGTGTCACCGTGGGTCCCCCACCTCCCCTTCCCCCCTGTCGTTGCAGCGCTGCTGGGACGTGGCGCTGGCACCGCTGAAACAGATCCCCATGAACCTGTTCATCATGTACATGGCTGGCAACACCATCTCCATCTTCCCGGCCATGATGGTCTGTATGATGGGCTGGCGCCCACTCCAGGCCCTCATGTCCCTGTCTGCCAGTGAGTACAGCCCCCATGGTGGGGCGATGGGCCCTGGGAGGACACAGACACTCACAGGCACACAGACGTCTACAGACACACAGACACCCATGGACACCATTGGGGGCACACAGACACCCCTGGTCCCTGGGGGTCCCCAAAGCCACCACACAGACATCCCTGGGGGTCCACACTGACACTTGCAAGTGTCCCCAAATCCTAGAGCCCCCCTGGTGTCCCCCATAGGTCTCTGTGTCCCTGGGTGTCCACACAGACACCCACAGCCTCTTGGATGTCCTCCCCAGCCCCCCAGGTATCTCCTACAGTCCCCACCAACCCCTGGGTGTCCCCATGGCCCCCTGAGTGTGCTCCATAGCCCCCTCAAAGTTACCCCCCTGTCAGTCCCACCCACTCCCCCAGCACTCCCCCAGCAGCTGCCCACCCCTTATAGCCCCTGATAACTCCCCATGCCAGGTCAGCAGCCTGGGGGTCCCTGACAGACCCCCACCTGACCTCCTCTGTCCCCCCAGCCCTGAAGGCCCTGGAGAGCTCGAGCCGGCGGGCGCTGCAGGGGCTCGTGTTCCTGGTGGGCAATGGGCTGGGGCTGGCACTGGCCCTATACAAGTGCCAGGCCATGGGGCTGCTGCCCACCCGCCCCTCTGACTGGCTGGCCTTCGTCACCCCCCCGCAGGTGGGCACAGGGTACCCTGAGGGTGGGGGGCCTGGGGGTCCCCATGAGACAGCAGGGGTCCTGGGAATCCCCCAGAGAAAGGGGTCCTGGGCCCCCCTGGGGTTCCACCACTCACCCTCTTCCTCTCTCCTTTCTATTGGCAGCGAATGGAGTTCACTGGGGGGGGCCTGATCCTGTGATCCCTCACGCCCACCCACCAATAAAGGCGATGGCAGGATGGTGATGTTGTTTTTGGGGGGAATTCAGAGGGTTTGAGGTGTCCAAGGAGACACTGGGATGGGACAAAGCAAAAAGTGCTTGTGGGGCTGTACTGGCAATGCTGGGGATGACACTGGGAGCACCATGAGTGCATTGGGGGAGCTCTGGTATCTGTGCTGGGAGTGCCCTGGGAACCTCGGGACTGTACTGGGAGTGCACTGGAACTGTACCTGGAGCCCCAGGACCCATGTCTGGGGACATCCTGGGAACTTTGGAAGTGTACTTGAGGCCTTGTGGCCCATACTGGGATCATACTGGGTGAACGGCAGCCCGAGGTTGGCTCCGTACTGGGAACACTGGGGATCATACCAGGAACTTAGTTTAAGTGTAGGTTGTGCTGGTGTTGTACTGGGAGTGCTGGGTCTACACTGGGAGTGTAGGGGCCATACTGGGAACCTACTTGAAAAGCTGTGGCTCAGACTGGCATTTTACTGGAAGCACTGGTGCTATCATTGGACCTATACTGGGATGGTGGTTGGCGAACCAGGCAGCACACTGTTGTTTTCTACCCCATTTCACCACATTACTCTGCATTTTCCCCACTTTCCCTGGTTTTCTTCCCACTTCGTACCTCTTTGTGCCCCATTTTTCCGCCTTTCCCTTGTTTTTTCATGCATTTTTCCCCATTTTTGCAATAATTTCTTCCACTATTGGTCCCAGTAGAGCCCAGACCTTCCAGTATGGCCCAGTGCCCTCTCCAGGGCTCTGACTACGATCCAGAACTCCATGCTAATTCTGTAGGGCCCAGAGTTCAATCCTAGTAAACCCCAGTCTCCCCAGTGACACCACAGCTGTGCTGGGGGCCTGAGGTGGGGTAGGGGCTCCTTCCCCTATGGCCTCACCTGCCCAGAGAGTCACGTGGGTTGGAAAAGACCCCCGAGATTGAGTTCCCCCTATGCCCAATGCCCACCTTGTCCCCCAGCCCAGAGCACTGATTGCCATAGCCGGGCCTTCCTTGGACACCTCTAGGGGTGGGGACTCCACCCCCTCCCTGGGCAGCCCCTGCCAGTGCCTGACCACCCTTTCCAGCAAGAAATTCCTCCTCATGTCGCACCTGATCCTCCCCTGGCACAGCTGGACACCATTCCCTCTCCTCCTGTCCCTTGTTTCCTAGGAGCAGAGCCCGACGCCTGCCCCCCCCCGGCTCCCCCCTCCTGTCAGGGAGTTGCAGAGCCAGAAGGTCCCCCCTGAGCCTCCTTTTCTCCAGGCTAAGCCCTGCCCCGAGCTCCCTCAGCTGCTCCTGCTGCTCCAGCCACTTCCCAGCTCTGTTCCCTTCCCTGCACATGCTCCAGCCCCTCAATGTTCTTCTTGTCTGAGGAGCTCAGACCTGACACAGGACACGAGGGGCCTCAGCAGTGCCAGCACAGGGATGGGCACTGCCCTGGGGCTGCTGGACACACTGTATTGATACGAACCAGGGGCCACTGGCCTCTTGCACACCTGGGCACACCTGGGCTCATGTCCAGCTACTGCTCTGGTCTCTCCTGCAGCTTTCCCTGGCTTTCCAGGTGCAGAGGCTGCCCAGCTCAGCCATGTCTCGCTCAGGACACCACCACATTAAGGACAGGACAAGGGAATCCTTCCCCCTATACATTCCCTGTTCCCTGAAGTTTTGGGAAGCCCTACACCCCTCCCCTTGGAGCTCCACGTGTTGAGCACCCTAGCACAGGATGGAGGAATCACAGAGCTGCTGAGGGGAACAGTGTGACAGAGAACCCCTGGGAATGACAGAGCCCACCCTGGAAAGAGCCCCCATCAGCAAACCCAATGCCCTGTAAGAGGACACCCAAACTTGAGGCGAAAGTGGGAAGAAATAGTGAAGAGATGTTAGTACTGGGAGCACAGGAATTGTGATGGTAAGATCATTTAAGAAAATGCCAGGGCACAGCAGCAGCTGCTCTGAGTGCCTGGAGATCCCATGTGGACATGGTCACATGCTGGATGTAGGAACACCTTTGTTCTACATCTTTTCCCTGGGGCCAGCCTGGAATGGGCTCACGCCAAGTTCACCAGAGCGTGACAGAGTCAGAACTGTCCCCAGCACCAGGACATGGACCTGGACTGTGGGATGGAGGTCCCTGGGCCAGAGCAGACAGAAAATTCCACTACTCAGAGCCGAGAGGAGGAAAAGCCTCTTCCTCCTGGGCTCAGCAGCCATCAGGTCACCCCAGAATTGGCACCTACAGCACAACGCGAGCTCGGGAACACCTCTGATTTCATTGCTACTGGAATCCAGAGCCACTCACGGGTGGCTACTCCCCTGGGTGCAGTGGGCACTTGAAGCTCCAGGCAGGAAGTGTCCAAGTGACTTGGTTACACTCCCAAATGGACACCCTGTTTCCAAGGCTGAACTGCCCTTTCAACACCCACTGAGGACAGACACTCAGGACTGTGACCCGAGGTACAGACCCCAGAGGTTTTGGTGCCAGGGGAGCTGCCACAGGCCAAGCTGCCCTTCCCCCTTGGATTGCTCTGTCCCACCTGGAGCCACCTGGAAAACATATCCCCATCTGGACACCCTTGCTCCTCCTCTGCCTTCCACACAAGGTAGATCAAACCCCAGGCACAGCCAGGGATATAATCCACACCACCTCCCGTGGTATTTCAATTCCTGATGGTTATAGTAAACCTAGCACGACCAGGGCCCTGTGACACAACTGCTCTCCCGTTTATTTAAAACACACTGCTTTGGGCTGGACTCGGCAGGGACTGGGTGTGACACAGGACGGGGTGAGGGGGGCAGGCACAGCACAGCCGGTCCCGGAGCTGTGTCACCGCCAGCACGGGACACGTCCCGCGGGATGGGGACGGGCTTTGTTCCCACTGCGCGGGGAACGTTCGGCACGAGGGGCCCGAACATTCACAGCAGGGCCCGCTCTGTGCCCGGGATTCACCCGCAGGGACAACAGGCACCTTCCCCTCCTCGGACTGCGCGGCCGCGCGTGCTGAACGGGACATCCTGGGAATTCCGGGCTGTCCGGGTCCCTCCGGCACCGCCTCTGGCCCGGGGGGAGCAGCTGCGGGGCCGGGTCCGCGGGGTCAGATACTGTCCAGCTTCTTCAGGATGAAAGGCGCTGGGGAGGGAAACAGACAGGACACAGCCCGGATCAGGAGGGGGCGCGGGGACATCCCGGAGCCGGGACACCCCGGGGGCGCGGGGACATGCCTGTCCCATCCCGGTCACTCACTGATCCGCAGCAGCGCGACGTAGATAAGAAAGTTGCGGACGGAGGCGAGCACGTCGCGACGCATCTTCCGCCGCAGCTCCTCCGGATCCATCTTGGGCCCGAGCCCCTCGATGCGGAACATCCCGATTCCAAATACCAAATCCCGGCACGGCCACGCGCCGCGGAAACACGTGACCGGCGGGGCGGCCGCGCGTGCGCACGGAGAGCGGTGACGCCGCTTCCGCCCGGCCCGCCTCACGTGGCGCCGAGCCCGGGGGGCCCCGGAGCCGCTGGGGCTGGGAAAGCTGGACTGCGGAAGCGGTGATTGGTCTTTGTACCCTTCAAGCCTCGGGAAAGGCTGGAGCAGGTGACATAGAAACGCGTCCAGGTGGGTCTGGGGTGTCTCCAGGCAGGGAGACTCCACACCCTCCCTGAGCAGCTGTTCCCTGCTCTGCCACTTCCATGGAAAGAAGCCCTGCCTCATGGTGGGGGGGAGCTTGGTTGTGTTTGAGTTTATGGCCATTACTCCTCATGTGTCACTTGGCACCACCAAAAAGAGTGTGGGACCATTCTCTGACAGCCCTTGGGGATGTTGGTCTGGACTGATGGGATCCCCTCTCAGCCTACTCCTCTCCAGACTAACCAGGCCCAGTTCCCACTGTCTCTGCTCACCGGGGAGATGCTCCAGACCCTTCATCATCAAATGGTCAAATGCTGATGTTAATTGTGCCCTTTTTTAGGGGTCGGAGCTGGTCCAGGCCAGCAGCTTCCACAGGAAACTGCACACACCAACCCCCCCCGCTGTCCACACAAACGGGGTTTGTAACCTGCTGTGCAATAAGCCAACAATTACACACTCGAGGGAGACACTGAGTGTTTATGTCAGCACTGAGCAAGCCCTGGGTGCTCCGTGTGTTCCACAAACCACCGCACCGACTATTTTTACTGTTGTGTTGCTATTTACACGTTTTAGCAAGCAAAGGCTTTAATGTTCTCTGGCTGAAAGTTACTTAGTTCTCTTGTTAATTAATACTCTCTTGGTTAATGGTTCTCTCAGCCTGTGCTAATTAGCCCTGTGCTCTGTCCTTCTCTTTTTGGGTCGGGGTGGGGGCGGGGAGGTGGTTGGTGTTGTGGGTCACACTCTGCCCCTGCTGGAGTCACCTTGTGCCCATTCAGAACTGATTCAGCCCAGTTGCTGAGTTGTCTTTATTAGTTTCCTCCTCATCTTTGGGGTTTTGCCAGATGTCCTTGTGGCCCATAAACGCCGCGTTCCCTGTGCCCACTGCCAGTGGAAATCCTTCCTCCCAGGATGTGATACCCTCCCCCAGAGCTGAGATCATTGAGATGTGTGCGGCCCTGAGCCCTTAACAAGGCAATTCCACCGACCAGGAATCTGTGTTTCCAACACCTGGACATCACACAGAGCTCGTGAGCTGCTCTCTGATCCTTGAATTAAATCTGCTTTCTGGAGGCTTGAAATTTACAAAGATCAAACGTTTAAAAACCATCCTTTCTTAAGGGAATTTTTACATACTTCACGTCTTGCAGTGCTCAGAGTACCAGGAATGCTGCCCGAGGTGGACACTGCGGGTGCCTGGAGAGGGGCAGGGGTGGCAGGCAGAGCCTCGTGGCTCCCACCACCACCCCACAACTCTCCTGGGCTTCACAGCCCTTCAGATAGTAACAAAAAAGGGGATTTCTTCCAGCTAAGCTGCCCGTGGCCTGAGGCAGAGGCTATTACAGAGCAACTGCTCTCATTGTGCTGGTGATTACAGGGCTAATTGAGCACTCCTGGCTCGGAGCCCTCCCTGACTTGGACCCGGGTGGCCAAGGAGGAGGATTCCCAAACCTCCCACAGCCGGCAGTCACAGGACGTTCAATCCCAGTCCCGTTGCAAACAAAGAGAACCCGTCCTGCTCTCAGAAGGTGGTGGGCTGCCCTCCTGAGAGCTTTCCAGCGAGTCCTGGGAGAAAATAAGCACAGCTGCCGGAATCCCCTGCTGACACAAACTCCTATCTCTGCCAGGTCCAGGAAACCTCACTAGTCGCCTGAGGTTTCATTCTTCAGAGCGGCTCTCTCTGGCCTTGGCTGGGAGGAACAGATTGGTGGGTCCCAATTCCATCCTGGCAGAAAACAGGAGTTCCTTCCTGCATTCCATGATCGTTGGTCCTCCCAGTCCCAGTGCTGGTTGCAGAAGCAGCAGCAAGGCTGTTTCCCCCAGCATTGCTCGGGAGGAGATAAAGGAACATGGGCATGTCTGGGCAAAGCCGAGCAAAACACGACCAAATGTTGAGAAGAGATTGGAGCAGGGGGGAGACAGCAGGTTTGGGAGAAGCACAGGTGAAGGCTCTGCCGGGACATGGGAAGTTGTTGCCACAACAATTGGAGCCACCCTGTTTTCCTTGTCCCTGTTTGAGATGAGGGGATGAGAAACATTTCCTGTGGGAGATGTTCCCATTGGAGAGGTGGAGACTTCAGGTGTGGAGTGATTGTTGAGGGGCAGAAGGCTTTGGCTTAGGCTTCTGATGATGTCCTGAGCTGTCCTTGGAATGTTTGTGTCAGTTTTCCAGAATTCCCTCAAGCCTCCAAAGTGCAAAGCTTAGACAGTTCATAGCAGGTCTTTAGTTCCATTCAGTGCCATAATTACAGGAGCATTTTACTTTCCATTCCCTGGAGATACAGGCAGATCATGAGCTATTGGCCAGGCACTTCCTCGAGGTGTCTGAGCAGAACTTGGCATGACATTGTGTGGGAAACACCTGTGCATGGCAGGTAACAGCATGAAAAGCTGACAAGAAGTGCAGAGGTTGCCTCAAGGGACACCTGGATCTACCAAGTGGTTATGGAACAGTGGTGTGAGGAGAGGCCAGACTCCACAAGTAGCTGGAGAGAAGCAGTGGGACTTCCTAGGGCAGGGCCAGGAGTTCCTCTTTGTCAGTTGAAGCATATAATGCCCAGATAATACAAATGTAAAAGTGCCAGAAACTGGACACAAACTTCGAAAAACACCAAGCACAAAGCAATGGGAAAAAAGTAATTCTAAGAGTGTTGTTCCTTCGTGAGGGATGGCCAAAGGAAGTTCAAAGACTGGGAGAAGGGTGGAGGGATGGGAAAAGAGATTGCCACGGTACATGGATGCTGGGACAGGTGCTGGGGGAGGAAGCAGCCAAACAGCCCTGTGTGATATAACCACTGCTAAAATATTAACCCACAGCTGTTTTGGCCATGGGGTCACATCACCCCTGCTGTTTTCCCTGGCAGGCCTCAGGACACCCAGGTGAATGAGCTGAATTCCCCAGTATGGTGGTGTGAGTGCATCTTCTGGGTGTGATGCCTTTGGCAGCTCCCTGTCATTGTTCAAAAGCAGTTTCAGCTTTTTCTACCTGAGAAAAGATTGACAAGGTGACAGAGAATAAGGACTTGCTTTGGTGTCCATTCCAACCTCCAAATTTACTCTACATACTGGCCAGTTCAGGTCCAAGGTGCATTTCAGGGACCAAGGGAAGGCACAGCCTGGCTGCCTCCTCACCCCAAGGGCAAAACCACCATGAAACTTTGGTTCTAGCTTCTTCTTGCCATTGCTGTGGGTGGGTGGAATCTTTCTGGAAAACTGTAGGATTTGGGTGCAAACGAGCTCCACTGTCCGTGGACAGAGCCTGCAGGTGCCAGAGGCAGGGCTGTGTGTGGGGTGGGAGTGCAGAGGAGAGGGGCTGGTGGCCAGGGCTGCCTGGGCACCTTATTGGGGACACACTCGTGGAAACTCGGGTTTTCCCACTCCATGAAGGTCTGGCACTCTGGTAAGACACAGCTGGTGCAGAGGGCAGGCAAGAAATAGCACTCAGAAATTACAACTGCCCTAATCACCCTTTCTGAGACCTCAGGCAAGTTCCTAAGGGAAAGAAACTCACCACGGTGGTTTGATCCTTCTGTGGAGTGGCCCTTCACACACTGCCCTGTGGCGTTTCTCCAGGACTGCTCCCACATTGTGGAGATGGCTCATCCACCAGCTGGACAGACAGAATGCTTCCCCCTGGGAAAGGCAGCATCAGCCTGGCCTGACCCGACCCCCTCTGCATCCACTGGTGAGCTCTGGAGGAGTGCCAGGAACCTCCACTCCTGGAATTGGATCAGGATGTTTCTCACGGGTGCACAGCCAAGGCATTCTGGAGGCCCTGGGAAAGCCCCACAGAAACACTGGGGGAAGAGGCTGGGTAGGTATTGCTGGAGCCTTGGTGGCACCTGCCATGCTGGCCTTTTCACCTCTTCCCTGGGATCAATACTGATCCACCACTAACGGCAGCACTTGGCTTTGCGCATATAGAGGATTTCTCAGACCCTGCCCGAGGAGTTCCAGCCTGTCTTCCTGCAGTCCCCGTGGACCCCATGGAGCTGGATGGGCTGTGCCGAGGTCTGGGCCCCTCAGTTGGGACCAGGAGGGAGTTGCTGGCTGGCTGGTGCCTCCTGGGTCCCTGGCAGTGCCAGGGTGGTGCTGTTGCTCCCGGGGCACAGCATGGGCCCTGAGTCACTTCCTGCTGGGCTCTGGGGCTCAGAGCTGTGGCTGCCCAGCCCTGGCAGCTCTGGGCTCAGCTTCTCCAAACCCCTGTGTGGTGCAGAGCAGGGGTGAGCTGAGCCCAGGACCGACACATCTGCTGGGGCAGTGCTGTGTTGCTGCGGGAGCAGGTACAGGTGTCTAACCCAGAGTGCCCGAGTGGACCTGGCTTAGGCTGTTCCTGTGGCGCAGGGCAGGTCTCCCTCGTGAAGGAAGATGTCAGAGCAGACACTTCCCAATGGGACCTCCCTGGCAGCACTGCCTGTGGGGCCTGGCCTGCTATTCCAGCCCACAGGTTCATGGCATTGGCCCCACTGGACAGGGTGGAAGCTTCCAGCAGCTCCTCACAGAAGCCACCCCTTTAATCCCTGGGACCAAAATCTGGCCACACAACCCAGTACAAGCACCCAAGTACACATCTGTGTGTGTCTGGCCACACACAGCAGCACAGACACCCTGAGCAGTCCCTCAGAACCAAGACAGGCAGTCTCTGCTGCCATTTCTGGCCTGGGACCACCATAGAAATGCACAGCGCTGGAAGTGGGGCTGGAGGAGGGGCAGGACAGACAGCCCTGGCTCAGCACTGGGCACTGCTGGACGAGCATCCCAACAGGAATGCTGACCCTGTGCGCTGGCCCTTCCACTGCCTTCCCCCCTTGGTCTCCCCACATTTGCTCTCTTCAAACCCTGCCAATGCCCCTGTTTCCCCACATTTGGTTCCTCCCCCAGGCATCCTCCAATGAGCCTTGTGCAATCCCAAAACACTCTTTCCTTGTGCCCTGCAGTGTGTCCTGTACCCCTGGCTGTGACTTTGCATTGGTGAGGTGCCCAGGAGAGGATGGATGTCTCCCATGCCTGTGGGACTGAGTCCCCTGGGACTGGGAGGTGCTCTGGGGATGTTGCTGTGGTTCCCCTGCAGCTCAGGACTCTGCTGGTGTGTGCAGATGAGCTGTTCCTCCCCAAAGTCAGCATTCCTGGGCTATGATCTCTCATCTCTGAGAGGGCTGGAACTGAAAGCAGTGTTACTGGACCAGCCATATTGGAATCTTCTGCAGCCGGCTCATGAGGCTTTGATTTACCCACCAGTTCTCATCACCATCCCAGGGATGTCCCCAGCACCCCAGGTCAGCTTTACCACCCTGCAGCCAGGCCCATGGGCTGAGCTTTGGTGGCTGTGAACCCCAAGAGTGAGGAGCACCCTGGCACTCATGGCACTCAAAGGAGAAGTTGCTCTTCATGCTGTTTCCTCTTCACTTGGGAGAAGCCGAATGTGGCCCTTCTGCTCATGGAGCTGCACCCTCTGTGCCGACCCGCTGCACTGCCGCGCATGTTCAGGGGGAGAAACCAGTTCCAAAAGCTTAAGTTGGAAGTGAAAAAAGATGCTGGAAAGCAACATCAGGGCCTTAAGGCAAATATTTCAGACTTGCCACCCATTTAGCTGTGATCCAGGACAGGGAAAGACAGGAAATACGAGCCCACAAAAACATTGACATATAACCACAGCACCTTCTGCCTCTGCACCAGGTGGTTGAATATCTCTGGTCTTCAATAGGTTCAGTGTGCTGACCTTTGTGGTGAAGGGGACCGGAACCATTTGTCTGTGGCAATTTAAGGAGTAGGAGTAGAACACAAAGCAGAGTGGAGGAGGGTGAAGGTCTTAACCCTGTGGAAGGGCAGGCAGAGTGCCTAGGAACTGGAGCTGTTCCTGCACAGTTCCTGCAACCAAAGCCCTGCAACACAGAGGCACTTGAACATGTCGGGCATCCCTGACACATCTGCATGAGGAGCTCAGAGAGGGGCTGACTGATCCTCTAGGTTTAGTTTTTCTGCTGTGAAATGTGAAGGGGTTTCATCCTTCATGAGATCTTAACTGTATCTCTTCAAAGTTTTTCTGGGTCCTTAATCCCAGCCATCCCAGAGCCATTATCTGGATCACAGGACATGGAGGTAGGTGGGTTCACAAGCTCAGCTGGGATGAGCTCCCAGAGGTTTCATCCTCCACAGACAGTTTGGCATGCAAGCAGCCACAAGCTGTGAGCTTCCAAGTAGTTCCGAAATGTTTCCTGGGACAGAACGCTTTCACAAGTCTGTTGTGACATGATCCAAACATGAGCAATGACAAAGGCTGTTCAGAGACAAAATGTCCCATAGCTTTCTGGAGAATTGTTTCACAGGCTTTTGGAACTGAGAATAATCAGAGATAAGAAAAGCACTTGCTTGGTTCCACCCCACATTAGGTCCAAATCTCAGATGTTTGGTAGGTCATCTTGGATTTCTGATGTGTCTTATTAGTGGCTACCACTCTTCATCCCCAGGAAAGAGAACTAGAGCTTTATTTCTTTTTTAATTAAGTTTCTGCTTCCTGTGTGGATTGCTTTGAAAACATCACCCAGGGGCAATGGGGGATGGGAGTTGCCCAGGGAAGATGCATGAGTCAGCAACTGATGCAAAACGTTTTTCTGGGCACTGTTTAATGTTATATTAATTTGAGATGTCAGGCCCCAACCTCATTATTTTGTCAGTTTCAGTGACCACAGGGTAGGATTGAACAGTGCCAGACAAGCATAGCTCCTACATCAGAGGCGAAGAAAAATAACCCTATTTTCTGTGTGTGAGCTCTTCTGGAGAGAGGAATAGTCCTGGAAAAGGGGCACAGAGAGCAGCCGAGGCAGTGGAGAACCCGCAGTGCAGAAATGCTGCGAGGGACCGGAGGGGCGAAGCCGAGGAGGCACAAACCAGGGCGGATCGATGCCTTTCCGTGGGCGAGTCCGTGTGTCCTGCCCAGCCCTGTGCTAAAAGCAGCGCTGCGGCGGCCGAGGAGCAGCTCGGACACTGGGCAGGGCACCTTCACAGCAAGGGCAGGTGCCGGGGGAGGAGGGGGAGCTGACGTGGAGGATGTGGGTCCCCGTGTCCCCAGTGCCGGTCACGCAGTGCCGGGGAGGATCCCGCTGTCGGTGTCCTTGGCATCACCGAGCCCCTTGTGCTGTGTTTCGTGGTGGACGCGGCTCTGCACGCCCGGGGGGACACAGAGTGGGAAACCCAAAGAACAGCTACCCTGCCCGCTCCCACCAGCCTGTCGCAGGAGCACTCCCCCGGCCCCGCGGGAGCCCAGGGGAACAGAGGCGATTTGAAGCACAAATTAGGAACTCAGAGGAAGGTATATGCCTTCCAGGGCTGTCCCAGGAGAGACTCAGCCCCGCAATCCAGGTGAGAAACCTGTCGAAAAGGGGTCAACAACACCTGCTCACCCTTGGGACCATCAACACGGGACACGCTGCGGGGCGCAGGGAAAGAGCATTTCGGGATTGCACAAAGGTTGTTGCAGGACGCCTGGGGGAGGAATCGAATGCGGGGAAATGTGGACATCGATAGAGTTTGGTGAGAGCAAACGTGGAAGACTGAGGGGGCAGGTGGTGAAAGGGTCAGGGCACACGATCAGCATTCCTATTGGGATGCTCGTCGGGCAGTGCCCGGTGCTGAGTCAGGGCTGTCTGTCCTGCCCCTCCTCCAGCACCACTTCTAGCGCTGTCCCGAGGGTGAGTCTGTCTGTCCAGCGAGGTCGTGTGTGCCCGTGGGGCAGCACCCGGACCGACCCTCGGTGCCGGTCCAGCCGGACGACCCGGACGATCCAGACGTTCCAGGGAGCTGCGGGTGCGGGTCTCCAGGGGCGGGACCACAGGGGGTGCAGGGTCTCGGGG
>VYXB01008794.1:89655-119988 GCA_013397135.1 Pachyramphus minor
CCACCGAGTGTCTCTGTCGGGGCCACGGGGTCCGTGCGCCTCTCTTCGCTTTTGGGTGATGCCTTAGCTGTTTCTGCCTGATTTTGCACCAAACGCGTGGGCGACTTTCCTTTTTGGTGCGAGACAGCCATACGCGTGTACCCCGCTGCCCCTAACAACAAAACAAGCGAGCAAAACCCCCGAAAGTTCTCAGCTGTGGGATTCACGGCCAGTAATTTTGGCTTCTTAACCTTAATGGCGAAAATGTTGTGTGAGAAATTTCACCCGAGCCGAAGCAGGCGGGAGGCAGAATCACTTTGACGTGCGGGTGTCAAGGGTACCACTGTGAGCACCTCCATCCCCGCGGGGCAGCGGGGGAGCTCCGAAGGACAGCGGACAGGTCATGGCAGCACCTCACCTCGGCGGCGGTAGAGATCTGTACCGCTTCCCGAAGAGCCCAGGTTTGCCCCATCTGTGAGCGCTCGCGTGGCTCTCCAACCACGGCAAACACACCTGCCGGCTTCTGCCCAGGTGACCTGCTCTGGCTGTGCTTGCTGATCTCCACCTCCCAAGCGTTTTTCTGACACTCTCACAGCCTGTCTGTGGCTTCTCGTTGCAGGGGAGTTTGCCACAGTCGTGGGAAAATGCCTGAAGTATCTGCTTTCAGTCAGATTTGGGTGAGACTTGCTAGGGGGATGTGTCAGATCAGGCTGAGTGGTCTAAAGGGACTGTAAGATGGGAAACGTTAGGAACCCCATTAGTCATGGAGGTCTCGTCCCAGAAGAGCAGGCTTGCTGGCCCAGGAGAATCTGCAGAATTAGAGGTGGAAATGACAGTAATGTTGGATAGGAAGCTCTCAGTGAAACATTTCCTTCACTTTATCCCTTTCTGTGGTGCTGTTCCCACTCCCATACAGTGTTCACTATAGCAAGGCAGAGAGGCAGAGAGCTGTTGTACAACCTGAGAAAAATCTAAGCTGGGAAAGAAAAGAATTCTGGATGTCTGCTGGCAGCATTTGATTTTCCCTGCATAAATTCCAGCTGGCATTGCCTAGAGAGGCACCCCACTCTTATCCCATTCTCATGTCTGTGAATTGGTCCATGCAGATCTGGCAAGACTGATGAGAAGCCTCTGTGAGCAGACAGGGTGGGAAGGCCAAGGTGAAGACACGTGTGAGTGATGGCAGGACATAGCAAACCAAACTGTGGTCTCTTTGCCTCCCTGATTCAGCTGTTGGGTGAAGGCAAATGACACATTTCCACACGTGGTACTGTCCTGGGTTTTACTGATCCTGAGTTCCACTCCTCTAAGGTTTAGTAAATTGCCCTCTGAATTTTTGCTGAGCAATGTGCTGGCAAATAGTGCCTTGATGCTGTTCAGTGCTCTGAGCTCTGTTCTTGTGGAAAGCCAGGTGTTCCTAAAGCTGAAGAGAACCTTTTGGGCTCTTGTGAAATGTCTCTGTATGTGGCATGGCATTCTCAAACCAGTATTTTTTAAGTGCATATATTTTCCTTTCTGTTTTGTTCTTCCTTTCTTGACGTTTGCCAAAAGGCCAAGCCAAAGTTGTTTCCCAGCCCTTGTGCTCAGTAAAATCCAAGACACACATAGAGATCACCTGCACGGACAGGTGGAGGAACCTGTTGTGGTGCCAGCCCTGATCTTGAGTTTTCTGCTGTGCAAACAGCCCCAGGAAGGCACTGGCAATACTCCAGAGTGCTGAACTTCACAGGCACGTTGGTTGGTTCCAAATCTGCACCAGGACACAGAGATCAGGGACAATGTGTGAAGGTCGGCACAGAATCTTTTTTTTCTTTTTTTGCCCCGCTGTGCAATTTGCCAATGGCGTGAAAATGTTTCTTAGACGACGAGCTGCTTGGTTCTGTGGTGTTGTGCAAACAGGGGCTGGCGAGGAGGATACAGCCATAGGCTCACAGGCAGCTCTTTTCTTCACCACGAAAAGGAGTTGCAAGTCAGGAAAGCAAAGGGAAACATTCTGCTGGCAGTCCTTGTCCTCAAGACAGGGCTGAAGAGAGGAAAGTCTTCATGCACTTCCACAGGAGTCTATTTTTAGGAGTGAAAGCTATTCAAGAGGGAAGTATTGATTTTCCTCCTTTCCACCTTGAAAGTTCTGTTTATCATTTCCTTTGGTTTGTGTGTAATGCACCATGCACAGAGCTATTCTTGCTTCTCCCATCATGCCCTGAGCCCGTCAAGGATGTATGGCCTTTGCTGAAACCATTTTTATTTGGTGCCTGAAGTCTTTACATGGTCTGCCTAGAATTTTATATTTTAAAACTAATTCTGCTCTTTTGCAGCCAGACTGTGTCTATGTAAAACCTTGCCGTTGCCAGCTGAGAGAGGAAGGTGGGCATGTGCAGGTACAGAACAGAATCGCTCCTGTCTTCTCTGGGTTGACAAGTGCTAAATTCTCCTGCAGGTTGTTTTTGACTTAGAGCAGCTGGAAAGTTTTTAGATTGGTGAGGGTTTTCTTTTGTTTGTTTGGGTTTTGTTTTGGTTTCTTTCATTTTATTTTTTTTTCCTAACAGTATCTGTCTGTACATGAAAACCTGGGTTTCCCATGGTATTAAAAAGCACCAGTGCCTTTTTTTCTCTGAGGTGTGGTACTGGTGGTTACTCTTTGCCTGATATTATGTAGAAATGCTGAACATCACATGCTTCTGGCACAGCACATGTTCTCTTTCTGAGCCAGGGAAGGTCAGAGGACTTGCTCACATACCCTTGGGTGCTGAAGTGGTTCCTCCTGGGGCTCTGGGCATGATCAGACAGCAGCTGACGTGAGAGCCTGAGGGATAAACTGGGCTGTACAAATCTCAATCCCATTAGTGACGTCTGGCACTGTCACACAGTGTCACCCGGTGCCATGGGGGTGCTTCCTGTGTGCTGCTGTGAGGGGCAGGGGGACTGACTCCGTGACACGCAGGAATGCTTGTGGCCATGGGGAGGACCCTGCTCCAGACCCTACGTGGGCAGCAGGATGAGCCCCATCTGGGCCCATGAGCCTTGTACAGCAGCACTGTATGTGTGGCAGCCACGTGAGTGCAGCTCCTCTCCTCAAAAACCAGCCAAATACCTCAGGCTTATGAGATGGGATGGCCATAGTGTTTTTTGCATTTTCTTTTCTTAATTTTTTTTTCCGCAAGGATTATGTTATTTGTATGTGCACAGCCAACATGATGGGAGTGCAGAGTGCCACAGGAGCTTTAATCCTGGTTCTTGGGCACAACTGTCTTCCTGGCTGTGTCTCCAAGAACATCTTTAGAGGGTGCTCTGTGGAAAATAGGTGACTTACTGTTCTGTCCTCATGTCTTGTTGGAGCTGGCTGACCTTCAAAATCTTAGCTGCAGAGGTGCCCGATTGTGCCAGAAGTGTCTTCTGGGGCAGCTCAGAGCCACAGGGTTGGTTTTCTTCTGCCTGCCTGGGTAGCCAGGGACATGCTCACCCTCTGGTAATGTCCTGGCAGGAGCAGCAGCTGGAGAAGCAGACACCACCCCTTGCACCATCACCTCCCTGCCCTGAGCTGGCTGATACGTGAGCCCCTCCCTGGCTGTGTGAGAACCTGGTGTTCTCCTGAACCTGCACCTCCTGGCAGGTGGCTCCGGAGACAACCACAGCTGGTGAGCTGGGGTGGCCTGGGCAGGGGCCAGCCCTCCTTCATCTCTCAGCTGCACAGTGTGAGGATATGTCACCAGATACACAAGAGGTACAATCATAGAACCGCAGCATAGTTTGGGTTGGAACCCCTTTTAAGGTCATCCAATCCAACCCCTGCCATAGGCAGGGACGCTTTCTACTCTCTCAGATTGCTCCAAGCCCCATCCAACCTGATCTTGAAGCCTTCCAGGGATGAGGCAGCCACAGCTTCTCTGGGAAACCTGTGCCAGGGTCTCACCACCCTCATTGTGAAAAGTTTTTTGCTTATAAGTTGTCTGAATCTGCCCTCTTTTAGTTTAAAACCATCATCCTTTTTTCTGTCACTACAGGCTGTGCTAAAAAATCTGTCCCCATCTTTCTTGTAAGCCCCTTGAGGCACTGGAAGGGGCTCTAAGGTCTCCCTGGCACATTCCCTTCTCCAGGCTCAACAATGCCAACTCTCTCAGCCTTTCCTTGTAGCAGAGGTGCTCCAGCCCTGTGGTTGCCTTTGTCCTTCTCTGGACCTGCTTCCTTCTGCTGTTGTTTCCCAGGACTGGAGTTGATTCTGTAGGTCGGGTCTCACCTCAGGGGGCAGAGGGGCAGAATCTCCCCCTGCCCTGCTGCCTACGCTGTGGGATCAGCCCAGGGCACGGGGGTTTTCTGGCCTGGGCCATGTCCAGCACCCCCAAGTCCTTCTCCTCAGGACTGCTCTCAATGCCTTCGTTGAACTCACTGCTGATGGGCATCCATTACAAGAAGCAGTTGGACAGATGCTTCAAAGAGCCCAGATGAGTGAAGATGACTTCACTTATGGGTGGAGTTTTACAGCAGCTTATGGCCACTACTGATCACTCAGTTCTATGTCAGCAGGTGCAGGAAACCTACTGGTCCTCACTGCTGCTCCTGCTGCCATGTTCTGGTGGCAGCCAATGCTTTAAACCAAAGATGAAATGTCAAAAGCACTGGCAAAACTTTGCCCCTCAGAAGATTTCAGTTTGATGAATTAATACTTTTCCATGAAAAATTGAAGTATTCTCCTTGAAAGGGGGTTTGTTTTTTTCCCTGCTCGCCAGGTCTGTGCTGTGCATGTCCTGACACACCTGCTGCACACATGTGCTGCTCTATGGCTGCACATCCCAAGTGGGCCCTGGCCTTCAGGTCTGTGTTGTTCCTGAAAGGCCAGAGCCACCAGCCTGGGTTCCCTCCAAGACAAACTCTCCGGAAGGGTCAGTTGGTCCTGAAAATAAACCCCTGTCAAGTCACAGTTCCCTCTGGCAGACCTAAAGGATCTGCGTATCAGGATCCCAGCCCAAGCTGCTTAGTGATGTGCTCAAGGGCTTGGCTCAGAAATAGCTGCACGAGGGAAGTTGGGAGTAGGACCTGGGTTGGAGCTGCTGTGGGACATCCTGGAAGGGGAGAGGTGCCAGCTGTGATGCCAGAACACCATGGGAAACAAAGCTGCTCCTGGTGTTGTGCACCATTTTGGGAAAATAATACTTGCCCATACTGCCTCTTCTGAGGCACCTGTTGTTTGGCTCAAACATTCCTGTTTACTGAAAGCACAATGTGGGGTTTTTTCTTAGTATTCCATTTGTCTTTTAGGGTTTTCCTCCTTGTCATGCAGGTTAAGAGACTTTCTGTGGAAATTTTGTTTTGTGAAGGCCAGATAGACAAGTCTGTCCTTTCTGCAGAGCAGCAAAGGAAGGGGGAAGGGGAGGGAGGTGGAGCTGCAGATGGAGGTGGTGAGGAAGTGGCAGAGAAGGATTGTTCTCTCAATCAGCGCATCAGCAGCGGAAGCGTGATGCTTCCAGGCATCCAGAGAGCGAGCTCTGGGAGGAAGAAGCTGCTGCGGGCACAACCTTCCCCATGGCTCAGAGGGAGCATCAAGTGTCTGGGGGCAGTGGGAAAGACACTTTGTGCTGCTGATGAGAGAGGTGAGGTCCAAGCCAGCAGACACTGCAGCTACTGCTGCATGAGTGTTATGGATGGTGAAACCCCGTGGTTTAGGGTGGACATATCAGGACATATCCTGTGTGTGTTCCAGGCTGCAGAACTGCTGTGCTTCTGCTCCTTCTGTGGTCACTTCCCAGTTACCCTCTGGAAAGGGGTCAGATTTCCCACCCTACAAACTCTAACTTCCTCTGAAAACACTGGATCACAAGGGTCCAAACGCTGGATCCAAAAGCTGGATCAAAAGCGTCCCTGTTTTTGATTTGGAAATGCTTCTCAGGAGCAGATACAGGAGCAGTGTGGCTGAAGGAGCAGTTTGAATTGTGCTGTGTAAGAAAGAAAGCCCAGAGAGTACCCAGTGCAAGAACTGCTGAAGGGATGAATTTCCTCCATTGTTTCTGCCCAAGGCTGCACAGGCAGGGAGCAAAATGGGCTGGAGTGGCTCCTTAGGAGGGACAGAAAGACTGGCAAACCTGGGTCCTGCCCTCCCTTCCCTGTTAGAAAAGATGACCTGGGGGAGCACTGTGTTCTGTGAGAGTGCTGAGGGAACAGGTCCAGTTTCTGTTGAGACAAAATGTTTTTTTGCCTCATTTCTCTGAGCTTCCAGTTATCTTTGCTGTTCAGAAATTAACTTAATGATATTTCTGCTACAGCAGAGCCTCTGCCATGGACCAGCAGCCTGCTATGCCAGTGTGACAGAGCATGTCCCTGAGGTGCAGAACAAGAAGACACAAGGGAGGAGCTCGGGTTGTACAGATCTCTCAGGCTGACCAGCAGACACAGTGTGAAAGGTGGATATAACAGAGAAACACAAAGAGCTGATAATCTTCGTTACTTCTGGCGGATGCAGACATATTTTGTTTCATTTTGTGTTTGGTTCAGTCGCAGCCCACAGTTCTTCCCAGGGTCTGAGCTCAGAGTAACAACAGTGATATGAGGCTGCAGAGGCCTCCCGTGCCTTGGAAGGTGCAGTGTTGGAGTGCACAGTTACCACTGCAGTTTGCATTTACAAATGTCAAACAAGTTTTCTGATCTAACAGAAGACTTGTAATCTGGCAGGTTCAGTTTTGGCGCTGAAAGCCGACCTAGCCTTTGCATCTCTCAGAGAAGATCCTGGATCCATGAAATCCATGGAAAAGGAATACAGAGGTTGCTAGGTCACTGTCTGCCATGGGAGGGTAACTCACTATGGGTTACTCGCTACTCACAGACAACACAAAGCACCAGGCAGAGGAGGCTTGGGTGGGCAGGGGGATCACAGTGAGTGTCACAGGTGTTATCCCCTGTTAAAGCTCATAGTCTTCTCAAGGTTTTGTATTACAAAAGAGTTGTGAATTGGTGTTGGTAATCTGAACTGGAGTCTAGAAGATTCCCTGTCTTTTGTCTTTCTGTTTTCCTGTGATTTCTGTCACTTTCAGGTAAATGGAAGATTTGGAGACTAACCTAATCCAGACACGAAAAGCATGTAGAATAGAGCAAATGGTAGCAAAATGGCTTCATCGCTCTCGGGACAGTGCACCCAGGTAAGTGTGGGTTTTGTGAAAGGAATATCTGTGATCACCTTCCATCAGAGACAGCACAGGGCTGTTCCCAATGAACACGGACTGGCACAGGCAGCAGATCATACTCATTGCTTCTGCCATTATTGGGAAATATGTGTACAGTAGTCCCTCAAAAAAGGAAAACAACAGTGGTTTTAAGCAATCCATTAGTTTCCAGGGACAGATGTTCCTGCTTTCCTCCGTTGTGGTTTTGTGAGGGAGAAACACAGCACTACTCCGTGCAAAACTGGCTCTTCTTGGAGATGGGGTCCTGCTTGTCTTTGTCTCTTGCCAAGGGCCCGCGTTTTTGGGCAAGACTGGATTGCATTAACCAAGAATCCTGGTCCATGGCTGCTTTCCTTCCATGAGGTCTGAGAATCAACATTAAGCTGATCCCAGCAGAGGCTGAGGGCTGGACATTCTCTTGCTGCCTTGCTGGGGGAAGGTGCTCTGTTACCTGTGGATAGAGGCAGTAGAGCTCTCTCTCCATGTGACCATAGGCTGGGATGACTGAGAAATTGTGGTTACAGACCCACAGACCCTCTGATGTCCTGAGTTTTCTCTGGACGCTGGGGGTTGCTCTTGGCTGTGGGGGGTAGAGCCGGGGACCCAGGGAGTGCTGTCCTTGCTCTGCAGTGCCGTATCCCATGGAGAGCAGCAATGTGTGTGGATCCAGACCCCTTGGACAGGATGTCTCTGGCTGTATCTTGTGTAATTGTGGATTCTGATCCCACAGGGGCAGCGTGTCAGCAATGGACAGTGCCAGGGAGAGCATTGTACCCCCTGCCAGCCGGGTCAACCTCACTGTCACCGTGTACAAGGACCTGGTCCTGCAGCACTATGGCTTTGAGATCTGCCCCACCCTGCCCCTGACCATCGCGTCTGTCACTGCGGGTGAGCGCTGGGCTCTTCCTCACGGGCATGGGTTTGAGAGCCCGTGGTGGCCTCAGGGGCCTTGGTGATGAATTCCTGCCAGGTGTTCCTGGTTTCTGAGGTACCTCCTTGATGTGTGACCCTTGGACACTGCAGGCAGAAGCCTGGGTGCCCGTGGCACACAGTGTGCTCAGGCATCTCCCAGTTCTGATGGCACAGAGGCCACAGCAGGGTCCCCACAGGTGCTTCGCCTACACCCACTCACTGCTGGCACTCAGGGTGCAAGGAGCAACATTCTTCCTGGTGTTTTCTCTGAGATGTAGAGGAAAAAATTCATCTAATCTTAGAGAATTTCATCTTATTCTGCTGTGGCCCCAGTGACCTGTTGCTGAGCAGACCGTGGGCTTCCAGCCCTGTAACAGGAAGAGTTTCACTGCTGTGTCCAGGCACTGCTGAAGTCATGCAGATCCACTCCTCCAGCTATAGAAGGGAGAGATGCTTTTAAGGTTTTAACTCAAAAACTGTGAATCCGTTTCTTATTTGCCTTTCATTTTTTTTAATGGATCCACAGAAACATCTGGTTTTTACCTGTTGTTGTTCGTGTGACAGCCAGAGAGACACTGTGCCCACTGCCTGGGATGTGGCTGGGGCTCTTCTGCTAGCCATGTATGTGGGCTGGGGGATGTCTCTCTGTCACTTCCCCCTTCTCTTCTCATGTGAAACACGGCAAAATTGTCTGAGAGTCTTGGAGTGTAAGAAGTGGGGAAGGAGTTTTTTTCCTGTTGTGCTTTCTTTTCTCCTAATCAGAGAGAATAAAGATTTTACTAAAACTGGGGCACAAAGAGTCCTTCCCTTGCTGTGGGAGCGCATGGCTACAAGGCCTGTGTTGGGTTGGATTGTGTGGTGGGCTGTGACAAGGGCACAGGCACACATAGAAGTGGTTTTCCATGGGGCAGAGGGAAGTCTGGGTGGGAGGCACAGACACAAGCAGGGGCACACAGGCTGACATCAGTGCCCAGTGTCCTCCAACCCCTTTTATTTTGCCATCCAGAGACAATTGCTGAGGGAAACAGGTGCTGGGAGGGAAGAAAAGCTCACAGTGAGCATCTCTGGACATCCCTAATGTAGATGTGGCACTTGGGGACATTGTTAGTGGTGGACCTGGCAGTGCTGAGTTAACAGTTGGACTCAATGATCTCAGGGGACTTTTCCAACCTAAATGATCTCGTGATTCCCTGGTGGGAGGAGGTCTCCTGACTAACAGCGTACCTGTTTCCTGCAGGCAGCACTGCCGAGGGGAAGTTGCAGCCGGGTGACCAGCTCCTCCGGATCAACTCCAAGGCCGTGGAGGACCTATCTGTGGAACGAGCTGCCAGCATCATCAGGTGTGGTCTCACCCCCACGCCCGACTGGGGCAGAGATGCTGGGGGGGACACACCTGCTGACCATGTGTGTGTTGCAGGGACGCCGGTGATGAGCTGCTCCTGACTGTCCTGCGCTGCACGTCTGTAAGTGGCCTTTCCTTGGCTCTCTTGGCACCCCTTGGCATGGCCACGGCTGTGGGGCAACCAGGATGCCCCCCAACCCCAAGGGCATCCTGATCCCCCACTGGGGGATGCAGGCAGGTCCTGTTGGGGGGTTTTGTCCAGCACTGAGGGGTGCCTGGAGGGCTCCTGTGTGCCAGTAGTGTCTGGGATGTGGGGACCCCTGGACACAATGGGAAGTGCTGTGGCAGTGGGCTCAGCATCCGCCCTTGGTGCTCCTTGGAAGCTCATGAGCTTTTCCTTCTGACTGCTGGAAGAACTCATCCCTTGTTCCCCAGGCTCTGTCTAGTGAAGGGCTGGGACCGAATGCAGACTGTGCTTCGGGAACACAAGCAAAGATGTACAGTGAAGTTTTAGTGCTGATTGTCCACCTCTGTAGCAGAGATTTCTCCAGAAGGCATTTGATGCTAGCAGGATGTATTGTTATCCATATGGAAGTCACTGTGTGTAAAGGCTGGGTTGCAAACGAAAGACCAAATTTGGTTTGTGGGCTTCTTGTGAGGTGTGAAAGTGGCCTGAGTGGGATTCCATCCAAACCACCTCCTTTCTCCCCTCCTCAGCACCTGAAAAGTTTCTGGAGTGCTTCTCATTTGTTTGGAGGGTTTTTTTATTTTGATTTATTCTTTAGACAAGAGTGATGTTTCCTTCAGAAGCTACTGGAGCTCTCAAGCTTGAGATTTCTTGGCTCTTAAGGAAAGGTACACGAAAGAGAAAATCTCAAATATTTTTCTTGCCCAAAGAGTCCCAGGTGTGGGCATTCAGTCATGCACAAAGCCAAAGTAAAAAAAAAAGCTTTAAGCAAAGTCACTGAGCAGTGGCTTCCCTCTCTGTTCATCTCATCTCATCTCCCTTGCCCAGTTGTTGGTCTGGCCAGCCCTGATCTGACTCTGGAGATCAAGGAGAAAATTGGAGTTGGTTATGCAAGACCTGAATGCCTGCCCAAAGAGGCAAAATGCAATGGCTTCTCAGAGGGAAAAGGGTTTGGAAAACCCTTCATGGGATTTGGAGTGCCCTTCACAGACCTTCAGGCGTTGTTGAGAAGCAAGCAGGGCACAAGCCCATATCTGTTTTTTCATTTTCGGATCACTTTAAGGACATCTCCAAACACAGCCACGCCTGAGGCAGGGTTTGGGGCTGACTCTTGCCCTGCTCTGAAGGCAGCTCAGAGCCAAGAGGCAACACCTCCCACTACCAGGTCCCAGACCCTCTGCAGGGCTGGGATGTGGGAGGTCATGACCCCCTCGGGACAGTTGCAGGGTGTTGTGCTCTGCACGCCCCTGTGTGCTCTGGAAGGTCTGGACATGCACAGGGGCTCCTCCTGACTCCCATGGCCCCTCCCTGCCATGTGTCCTCTGGACAGGATGGTGCTGTGGCAGTCCAGGAGGCACCAGCACCTCTGGTAGGTGTAGGATTGACTCTACCTGAAGCCATCCAGGAGGATGTTGAGGGATTCTGCCTCTGCTCTTGGGAAACATTGTGCTTTACAAGAGCAGCACATTTGCACACAGGGACTTGGTGATTTCTCGACTCATGCGGTGTCTTGTGAGCTTGGTAGGACCCTGTCATGGTGAGAGCAAGGTGTGACAGCAGTGCAACAAAGTTGGCTTTGTGACCTTGGGCAGTTTTCTGAGTGGCTTGCAGTATGACAGTGCACTCTGGGAAGCCCAGTGGAGCAGGGATGCACTGCTCACATGGTTGTGGTGTGGTGGCAGAGGTCTGTCCATCAATGCCAGGCTCTCTACAGATGTTAGTTTAGGTGTAGTCCCACTGCAGACTCACAGTCATTCTCAGGGGTAAGCCAGGGGTGCCCTGGCTTCCTTGCAGAAGGCATGGAGGTGCCTGAGCACAGCGGCTGGTTCCCAGGCAGTGAAATTGGGAGTGTGTGTGGCACATGTGTCCCCTCACTGGGCAGCTAGACTTGGGCTCAGCTGCTGCCCAGACAGGTCAAAAGGGCCTGGGGCAAGGCTGGTAGCTGAGAGCCTCCCAAGGCACGACCCTATGTGAGTTCCAGGCAGTACAGTGGGAGTAGCCCCAGGGCGGGGGTGACCATGTGCCCTGCCCATGTCGGGGGCTCTGCTCCTGCCCAAGGCTGCTGCCCTGACCCACCACCACTGTTATTTCAGGGTGGACCCAAGTCGTCATTCCTCACCGAGGAGAAGAGAGCAAGGCTGAAAACAAACCCCGTCAAAGTGCGGTTTGCGGAGGAGGTGCTGTTGAACGGGCACTCACAGGTCAGGGTCTCCGCGGGGATGGGGGGTCGGGGGTCTCTCTGTGGGTGGGCCCTGGGCTGGGGTTGCGTGGCTAGGACTCACTCTGCTGGTCGCCCTGGCCATGATCCAAGTGATCTGCTCTCAACACAGCTGCTGAGGCAATCAGAGAGAAGCACTGGCATTTCTGGAGTGTTGTGTGTGTTTGACCTGCTTGCTCGGACTAATATAAAATACCTGCATGCACTATTTTTGTCCCATCCCACCATCTCACCCTAAACCATCATTTCACAGCTTCAGGAGGCAGTTGTCAACTCTTGAGGTGCTAATCCCTCTCTGGTGAACCCACGCTGAATTTTGGCCATGATGAATGCTGATCCTAAAGACGACAAGTGAACACTGATGTGTATGCCAGGTTTATGTGCTGCTGGAGTAGCTGGGGTGTCCCCTGCTGGGGTGTTCCCTCCTGAGGACAGATCATACTGTGATCAGAGGGTTTGGTGCTGGTGATTTTGCTTTGCTGTTAGGTGTGACACATATTCTCCAGCTGACAGGGTGGAGGCTTGTTGTCTTACCCCTGCAGAGGGTTTCCTCAGAACATCCTCAGCTACCTCTTTATCTGACCCTCTTTAAGGTGAGCCAGGTCACAGCTTCCTGGAGCGTGCTGAAAACCCATTATGGGGTTCCTAGTGGTGGTAGGAGACCAGCTGGGTCCATATGGATCAGCCTGTGTGGGTCTGCCTGTAGCAGAAGCGAGAACTTTGTAGCTTTTCCAAATCCTGAACAGCTCCTGAATGTTTCCTTTTTCTTCCTGTGTAACTTAATTAACTCAGAGGGGTGGACTGGCCTCAGCTGGGAGTCGTTAACTCTGTTGAGTTTTCTTTTTTCCCTTCAGAATGAAAAAATTCCATGGTCAGAATGCCCCACTCACATCTCTGCTCATTAGTGCTATTCAGTCATCCAGGTCTGACCAAATCTTCCTCATTTGCAGTGATGATGAAGCACCCACTTGTCCCTTTTCCTCTTCCCTTTCTTTCAGCCTGTTGCCAGATGTGCTGGTGCTGCTACCAGGCTCATCCCTGCCCTTCCAAGGGCTGTGTTCATATCCCACAGGTGCTGATGACAAGTGTCTGGCATCCTGCCTGTGTGATGTGGTGGTGTGGCCACTCTCCCTGACACAGAATCCAGGTACCGGACCTCTCATGTGGCTGGGAGATGGGACACAGGCCACCAAGCTCACCAGGCAGGGAAGGGGGAAGGAGAGGACATGCTGGGGAAGTGGGCCCAGGCAGAGATGACTGAGAAGTGTGTTGGACAGGACTGGTTGTGGGATACAGGCAGACCTGGAATTGCCAGCAGTCCCTGCTTTTCTTATAGCTGGGAGTTCACACCAGTATCTCCTGGAGCTTCCATGGAGCTGTGTCAGGCAGAGGCTGGGCACTGGTATCACAGTCCATGGAGGTCTCAGATCCCTACCAGTCACTTAGTGATTGCAAGGTGGGTCTCAAGGGATCTGGAGAATGGTCTTGAGAGGTCCAAAGAAGGCAATTCTGGAGGGGATGCTGCACTTTGTCCCCCTGCCCCCCAGGCCTATGTCAGCATCTGCTGAGCTAATCATACCTCTGCAAGTGCAGAGGAGGAACACAATCGATGTATAGGTTGTCATTCATTCACTGAGAGCATAAGGTAGGAGAAGTTCATTTGGGCACTGGGGTCCCCTGACTTCCCTTTTCACCACCTGGATATGTACCCTGTTTTGAGTAGTAAAGTATTAGCACAAAGGAAGAGTAAATAAATTTGTTGCATATTTATGACTTCTTTCTGGAAAAGCACTATCCACCACAGCAGCCCTGAGTGCTTTAGGGCTGCTCTCCCTTCTGTTGGCTGATGTACTAAGGCAAATGGGTATTATGGCCCTGAAAAACTGCACAGCCTCCTGTTTCAGTAAATATACTGCTCTTGTCATCCTAATGGAGCATGGATAAGTGATCCTTGTGGTGACGGGAAGGATCCCAGCGGCTGCCTTCTGCAGCTGAAACCTGAAACTCTGGGTTGGGAACATAAATTATTGATGAGCCCCAAAGCTGTCCAGCCCTGGCTTTCTGTGGACTGATGATGTATTTCCATATCACTGAGCAATTTGTAAGGGACGGGTCCCTCAGGACCCTTGGGTCAACACCAGGCGGTGTGTTATTAGCAGCTGTAGCTTGGGGAAAATCAGCCTTACCCCAGACAGGATGGGTGTAGCTGAAGCTTTTGGGGTTAATTCATAGTAGCTTCTGACAGCCTGCACAAAAGGAGGGAAACCCTACCTGGGTGTTCTGGCTGAATAATTGGGAGAGTGCTGATAATTTGTGTATGAATCTCTGAGTAGATGTAAGTTTTGCTGTGTGCTGGCTGTGCAAGGCCCCACTCACATGATAACTGTGGCCATGGGAGCTCCCAGAGGAAATGCACAGCTGGTGTAAAATGACATCAGTCTCCTGGAACTGATGGAGGACCCAAAGCCTGTCAAAGATGTGTTCATGCTGTTTCGCACAGAGGAGTTGTATCTTGGGGTTGGGAATACCAGCAGTGTTCTCTCTTTTTTTTGAGTGGTGACTGTAGAGACTTGAACCCCACAAAATGAGGAGGGGAGAATAAGGAAGGAGATTCAGAAGTGGTTTATCTTTGCTCTGGCAGCACACCCGGGGTGTGTGGGCTCGCTATTGAGAGGGACAGAGGCTGTGAGATTTGTAACATGTGGAACAGCAAATGAAACACAAGAGAGATTGGCTTAGAAACACCGTTCTTAACATTGAGAGTGTTACAACAAGTCAATGAACCCTTTAAGACTGGAGGAACATGCTGGTCCAAGGACGTGAGAATGACGTGCTGAATAGGAAGTCCAAGGGCAGAGAAGTAAAACTCCTCAGCAATGAAGAATAACAGGAACAATGCTGGAAACAGGAAGAAAGGTGCAGATGACCTCTACTAAAAGGGTGAGGTAGAGGGCTGAAAGGTGAAGTTCCAGGCCACCCCAGGTGGACAGAGGCCAAGTCCCCAGACCCTTCCCAGAGAACCCAACAGAGATGCTCTTGCTGTTGTCCTTGTCTTGTCCTTGCCTTGACCCATGCTTTGGGGATACTCAATGAAAGTGGCACTGTGTGTTTGTCTGAGTCCAACAGCCTTCTCTTGGATGTAGGAGAGCGGAGGGCTTGGGCAGTGTCCAGGATGAAGCTGCTGCTGCTGCTGCTGCTGGGATGGCGGTCAGTGTGGAGTCTGTGCTGCCTGGTGCAGGGAGATGGGAAGGTGCCTTTTCTGTGAGGCACCACTGCTTTTCAGTAACAAGCAGGGAGGATGCCTGTCCACTTTCAGTGTCTGTTGGATCCTCCTGTGCTGTGCAGAAACCACAGGGCATGCCTGGCCACATGCAGCCATGGGATGGGCTGGAGTGTTACGGTAAAGCCATTTGTTGTGCTCTCTTTCCCTCATTCCATGCCAGAAGGGTAATCAGGAATAAAGGTTGATGCCACAGAAGAGTGTTGCCAAGGCAGAGAAGGATTTTTCTGGATTCCAGGACTTGCCCTGCCAGGCAGAGCAGCTGGTGCCCAAGGGTCCAGCTACTGCTTTTGTTCCGCAGGGGAGCTCCCTCCTGTGCATGCCAAATGTTCTCAAGGTGTACCTGGAGAACGGACAGACGAAGGCATTCAGGTTCGAGAGCAGCACCACTGTGAAGGTAAAGATGCTTGTCTGGCTGTTCCCACCACCCCAATCCAACCCATCAGCAAAGGTGCATGCAGGGGACTTGCAGCCTCCAGGCTGCACTGGGAGGCTGGAAGGGGATTCCTGGGTGGTGCTGGGCACACTGGGTTTTCCGTGTTCCAGCCTCATTTCTGGACTGGTAACAATGTTCCCCCATGGAGACATGAAAGCTGATTAAACCCTTCAGGTGACAGAGCAGTGTCCGAGGGAATGATCCAACTGAATGAAGAGTGATCCTCCCTCAGATCACTTCTGCTTGAGGGCATCACAGACACGTTGCCATCATTCCCCTCAAAAGATGGTGCTGCTCCCCAGAGCCATCGATCCATCCTTCTATAACTGCTGTGCTTTGACATAGGATTACACACTTCCACTTTTTCTAGCCTGATCTTCAGAGCTGCCCAGTGTTTGTGTTGGAATTAACAAGATTTGCCCATGCCCAGTGGCTGGAGGATACATGGTGTCCTGAGGCATCTCATGGTGGGAGAGACACACAATGGACACATGTTCTGGGGCTACCAGGCTGAAAGAAAATTAAGGGAAAAGGCAAAGAGCTTTTATTTATCATACAGCAAAAACTTTCCTCAAAAAGGAGGAGTTTATTGTCTAGGTTATCCAAGCTTCACAAAACCATCCTGGTCTCTCAGGTAGAGTAAAGGTTACACTTACAAGGCAGAGAAAAAGAAAATGGTGAAATAAAGAAAGGGGGTGGTAAGGAATGGGAAGGTGAGTTGCAAAGAGAGGTTTGAATGCCCACTGAAAAGGATTTAATTTCTAAAGGATGGATTAGCTCTTCATCTTTGACTTGAGTTTCTCAGCTCTGACCTGGAACAAGTTTTTCCAGTTTTTCAGTGCAGCCCCCCAGAAATACCCAAATGGGTAAAATCTTCCTAAGTTAGGTGTTTCCAAAAATTCCTCTGCTGCTTGAGAGATCCTGGCTTAAAGCTGAGGTGAGTCAAATATTTATGTTGTCTCAAGAGCTTGGTTGAGTCCAAGGGCTTCTGTTTCAATTTGTGCTCAGTCAAGCCTTATGTGATGTTTTCTGTTTGCCAAAAACAAACCTTGTTATTTCCATAACACTTAGTATTCTGACAGAATTCTCCATTAAAACTGAAACACCAGTTTCAGTTAGATTTGGTAAGATTTTTACAATTATGCCCTCAAATTCTTTTTTTATTGGAGGGAAGAAGTGTTTTTCACCAGTTCCTTGTAGGTTTTCCACAAATCATAAAATCCCAGAATGGTTTGGGTTGGAAGGAAACTTAAAGAGCATCCAGTTCCAACCCCCTGGCATGAACAGGGACACCATCCACTAAACTGGGTTGCTCCAAACCCTGTCCCGCCTGGCCTTGTGCACCTCCAGCCTTGTGGCATCCATGTGCAAAGTGTTGTAGAGTTTTAGAAAGCTGGAATAGTGAACATGAAACAGCTGGACCGAGGGTGACAAAAGTGCTCAACAAAACCCAACTGAAAACCGTAAAACTTGGAGTGCAAGGCAGCTCAGGACAGGCAGCTCCAGGAAATGGATTTGATGCCTATGACACCTTGGAGTTTGCACATTGCTGGACTCTTACCACGGCAAGGTGCAGCTTCCCTGCGTTGTCCTCCTGACATGCTGGGATGTGCTGTGCTTCATTTGCCTGTGCCTCCCGTGCTCCTCTGCAGCTCCACAGGCTGGGGTCACACTGTGACATCCTCATGCTGTCTGAGTGGTGCTCAGCCCCACATCTGAGCATTGTGTGACCCCTGTGCCCCTGCCCAGGACATCGTGCTGACACTGCAGGAGAAGCTGTCCATCCGCAGCATCGCCCACTTCGCCCTCGTGCTGGAGGAGCAATACAACCTGGCCCAGATCCACCTGCTGCATGAGGAGGAGCTCATTGCACAGGTAGGTGTGTCCCACGGCCCTGAGGGGGCAGTCTGACACCCAGGAACAGAGGCCAGGGAGGGGCAGGGAGAGCCCAGTGCTGTGGGTGACACCAGAGGAGTGAGACCCAGCCACGTTGCCAAGCTTGCCATCCCCTTCTGCTACAACCTTCATCCACGTCCGTGGAGAAACAGCACTTTTGGGAGTGTCTCACCCTGGTTGGAGAGCCTGCAGAGCAGTACCTAGGACCTGATGTTGCTTGGACTGCATAGAGCAGTTGTGGATCACATGGTTTGTGCCACCTGTCTCATGGGCCCATCCACAAAGGAGGATTTGAGCCTTGAAACACCATTAGACAGCTGTGCACCACCTCGCTATTTACAGTTCTCCAAGTAGTCAGAGCATTCACCCAGCCAGGGGCCACTTTGATTAAATTCTGACTCAGTAGTTGGTGTCCTGTCAACATGAGGTGATTCTGCTGCTCTGCAAGTAATGCTAGGCTCATCCTATTTGTAAGGAAGTGCCTGCTCAGGTGTCGCAGCTGTGCTGATGGGTGTGTTGGTTGATGACCTACTGTGCTGCAGCGGCACTCATGGAATTGTACATAGAATATCCTGAGCTGGAAAGGACCCACAAGGAACACTGAGTTCAAGTCCCTTGGTGATTACACTGTCAGACCACTGAGTACACGTGCCTGAGGATTTCTGCTGTGCAGGATTTGCCCAGAATAAAATATGCTGATGTATAATGCAGGGTCTTGACACTACAGTGATGATTCAGGGGTCTGTTTAGGACTACTGTGCCTTGTGGCTGAGCTCCAAAGCAGAGCAGTTTGTCCCTTCTCCTGCTGTTATCACAGGAACCCAAAGCCTGTGTCCTGGTCACACTGCAAGTGTATGAGATCAGTGGGTGTTTGATGAAGTGTTGCTGTCAAAGGGCTTCCAAGCTACTGCAGGGAGAAGCAAAAACCAGTGAAGAATCAGAGATAAAATTACAAACACTAGTAAAGTCTCTTTGTGTTTGCTAAAGACAATCTGCACCATCCCCTTGCCAGCAGCTTTAAGCGATTCCTGTGGGTTCCCTTGGCATGCTTTCAGGGAGGGAGGGGCTGTGATGTGATGCCCTGTGTCTGTTGCAGGTTGTACAGAAAAGAGAATCTCATGACTACCGGTGCCTCTTCAGAGTGTGCTTTGTCCCCAGAGACCCCTTGGATCTCCTGCAGGAAGACCCAGTGGCATTTGAATATCTGTACCTACAGGTGACACTGGGGTGTTCTGTGCTTTGGAACCCCTTCCCACCCCATTCTCTTTTCTGCTTTAAACCACAGTGTGCCTGACTCGCTCAGCTATATGGATGTGGAATGCACAGCACTTAAAATCAGAGCATTTCAATGCTTAAAAGCATTTCAATTTAATTTGCCCTAAATTTTTGAATCAACTGGTATGGTTGGCTGATGACACCCTTAATTGGATGCATGGTGTCACGTCAGCGGTCTCATCCTGACTTCTTCCTGAGCTAACTCTGCTCTCTTTGCTCCAGAGCTGCAGTGATGTGCTCCAGGAAAGGTTTGCTGTGGAAATGAAGTGCAGCCTGGCCTTACGTCTGGCTGCTCTGCACATACAGGAGAGGATCTATGCATGTGCTCAGGCACAGAAAGTGTCCTTGAAATATATCGAGTAAGTTCGCACATTTCTGTGTTGTGTTGAGCCTGGAAAAAGAAGGAGCCATCTAAAAGTGGCATCAGCTTAATGTTTGCCTAGTGTTTGGCTCTGGACAGGAGACTGACTGTGACCCAAAGGGACTGCATCCTCTTGGTTGTGCTGTTTGTTTTAGGGTAGGGTTGCCTCATGGGTCTCCCTTTCCTTAATCTACTAAACTACTTGAACAGTACAGACAGTGAACACCTGGGCATGTCCCAAGACAGAGGGAGGTTGTGATGTGTCACTGGAGCAGGGACTTGAAATTGCAGATCTCTCACACTGTGATGATTACCCAAGCTTCTCCTGCCAGTATTGATTGCAGTAGCTGAAGAGAGAGGAAATAATCACCAGCTTTGCACAGCCGGCACATCTCTTCATTCACCAGAACCATGCCAGGACTACCTACTTTGGGCAAAAGTGATAGATCCTGTGAATAAATGGAATCTGGGGAGAAATGACCAAGGGGCAGGTGTGCTGTGCTGCAGGTCAATGCTGTTAGGCTGTACCTGCCCTAGAGAACCCCCAGCTTTAGGAACTGGTGACGAGCCAGTTGTTAATCAACAAACAAAGGTGTGGTGACTCACTGTGCTGCCAGATGTGCCCAGCTGTCTGCAGGGAGCAGGGGACAAGGGACAGCTGCAGTGTTCCTACCTCCTGGGTATGTAATGCTTGGGCTGAATAAACCCCCCAGGAGAACACATGGCTCATGTTTTGGGTCCAGGGATCTGAAATGTCATAATCTTGTCACGAAAGTAAGGTAAGTGCAAGGACAGAATCTCCATTCTCTGGGTCATGAGGGGAGATGGGGACTGTCCTGCTGACAAAACTTCGAATTAACTCCTGTAAAAGCATGTGAAAACAGGCATTCTGCATGAAAGTGTACATTCTCCAGCCCCTCTGCTGACCTGGGGGTGGGTGCAAGTAGCAGAGAATTTGAGCAGCAAGGCTGCCAGCTGTGTTACAGCCCCATGAGGCTCTGTGGTGCCTTTGCCCTCCTCTTTGCCCTGTCCTTTGGTGCTGGGAGTCAGCATGGCCAGGACCCCGTGTGCTCCCTTCCCTTCTTTCTGGCAGGAGGGACTGGGGAATCGAAAACTTCATCTCTCCCACCCTGCTTCGAAACATGAGGGGGAAGGACATCAAGAAAGCCATCAGCTACCACCTGAAGCGGAACCAGCTGCTGCTGGACCCTCGGCAGAAGGTAGTGTGTAACCTCCGAGTCATGGTACCTCCCAGGATGGCAGCAGTGTTTCTTAGGGCCAAAGAGGGAATGTCCCTCCTCCTGCCTGTGCAACGCTTGGGGCTTTTCTCCTGCCTTTCCCTCATCTGTGCCCACACTCCCCGATTTCCCTGTGTTGTGTGTCCTGCTGCAGTTTGCTCTGGGATGCCCAGTGGGCCATATGGGATGGTCATGGACACCCCTATTGCCTGTCCAAACTGGGCTGAATGTGTTGGTCAGATACACAGTCCTGCATGAAAGTCTTCTAGCCTGCAGTACCTGTTTCTAAATGGTGTTTCCTCTCTTGCCAAATGAAGCACCAGCTCACAGCAACCCAGGTGCGCCTGAGCTACCTGCAGATCCTGGGAGAGCTGAAGACGTATAGTGGGAAGATCTTCAATGGCACCATGATGGTATGAGCTGTTCATTTATGTAATTGGCTTTGGTGTGCTGCCCTACTGGTCACACTGCTTCTCCCTGTCCTGAGATATCATGGCACAGGTTGATGAGGGGCTCTGCTGGGGAAACTTAGCATAGTCCCATTGGAGTGGATAACAGACCAGCCTACATGATAGTTATGCATAAAATTTCTACTTGAAAGCTGTGACTCTTGCTCTTCAGATAAGTCCTGCTGTATTTTGTGTGTTGTAAAGTACTCAAGAAATCTGGGAAGGCTTCAAAAACTCTTTAAAAAATACTAAAAAGACTTAAACCTCACAGTGAAAAAGAAGTCTTCTCTCTTCACAAGAGGTTTCTTTAATCTCTGCTCCTACAGCTGCAGGACAGAGAGTCGTATGTGGCACTCCTAGTGGGTGCCAAACATGGGGTGAGCCAGATCATCAACAGCAAGCTCAACATTGTCACGAGCCTGGCTGAGTTCCCCAGCATCAGCAGGGTGGAGCTCAGCGAGGAGTCCAAAGGAGTCAGCACGGTCAAGATCTATCTGCAGGACCTGAAGGTGAGTGGCTCTGCCATGATGGGACAGAAGGTGTGGGAGGAGTCACACCACCTTCTCAAAATCTTACACTGGGATGAGGGTATGACCAGCGCAAAGGATTTAGGACATACTTGGGAGAGAAAGCTCATAGGAATAATAAAAAAAATTACTGGAGAAAAGTGAATTCTTCCTGCTCTCCTCCATCAAAGGCACAAAAGCCAAGAAAAATGAATAGATTTATCCTTGTGCCTCCTGCAAAAACAGACTGAGGGTCTATGGGAAAGAGTGGGTGCCTTGCAATTGTGTAGCATGTTCCTACAGACTATAGTACTAGTAACACTATATTAATTACTACAGTAATATTTGTTTATTCTAACATTTTCTCTTTTCTCCCCACCTCCACCCTGAAACCCAAAACAAATAAAACAGGTGCTGACTCTGCTGCTGGAATCAAACAGTGCAAAGGATCTCGTCTGCCTCATTATCGGCTACTACAGACTCTTTGTGGATGCAAACACCTCCATATTTACGTGGAGAGACAAGCAACAGCAGCTGCACCGTGTCTCAGCTGAAGAAGGTTTTAAAAAAGCAGCCTTTTTTTTTGCCAAAGTATGGGGAGGAAGTGGGTGGATCCCTCAGCCCTGGAGGCGTTATTCCCTCCGGGAAACAGCATCGTGAGGGAGCAGTAGCCCCGAGCTGTGTGTTGGCACCCACATAGAATTAAGGTTGGACTTGATTATCTTAGAGGGCTTTTCCAACCTTCATGATTCCATGATTGTGTGATAGGTGCAGGCCTATGGGGGTCGCAGACCGGGTCTTGGGGCAAGGGGTCAGCTAGAGTTTGCCCTGCATCTCCCTGGCGTCCTGCTCCGCGGCAAAAGTACCCCCGAGGTCTGGCTGCACCTCCTCTTGTAGGCTGATCCCCCTCCCCACCGCACGAGAAGGGCTGACGCGTATGTTTGGATCCCAGGGTACGAATCTCGAGCCTGCAGCGACTCTGAAGACTCCTGGGAGCTGGCATCCTCCTCGGAGCGTCGCGGGGACCACCCCGCAGAACAGGGCAGCGAGGAGGGGCCAGGGGAGCCTCGCAGTGCCGGGGAGAACGGCACCGACCCGCGGAACGGGGGTGACAGTGCCACGGACAGCACGTCAGAGGCTTCCGACTCGGCCAACTCCGAGAGCAGGGGGTTCAAGACAAGCGGCTCCAGCGACTCCATGGACGCACTGGAGGAAGACGAGTTGGAAGCGTGTTCCTCCTCCGGGCCAGAGCTGTTCCACTTGTACACCCCTACGGTGCAGGAGATGAGCAGCTCGGAGACGAGCTTCGTCCCTGTGTGTGCCGCGGGGAGCCCCGGCGGGGAGGGCGCGAGTGACTACTTCTGCTTCCTGCAGGTGCCGGCGGCAGAGGGGCCCGGGGGCAGCCCCTCCGAGCAGGGCGCGGGGGCGAGCGCGCTGGAGACCCGGCTGTCCGAGATGGACACCACGGGCTACTACAGCTTGTGCTACGGCACATCCCCCGCCGGCAGCGCCCGCCCTGCCCAGCACGGCTGGACTGCCGAGCCCGGGCACCTCGTCCTGGAGCCGCCCCCGGGCTTCGGGGACTCCAGCTCCGAGGAGGAGTTCTACGATGCCGCCGACAGGCTCAGTCCTCCGGACACGCTGGCAGGTAAACCCACATCCACGTGTTGCAGGTCACCTTCCTCCCACCTGCGCTGGTATGCGCTATTCTTCCATCAGTCTTCCTGGGGGAATCACCTTCTAAAAAACCCTCCCCAGGATTTTTAAAGGACCTTCAAACACCCATTCTCCACAAGCCACTCCTCAGCAGGTGTACAATAACATTGCAGGGGGATTTGTTATCACATCCAAGCCCTGGAAAAGTCAGTTTTCAGATCAGTGTGGCATTCTGGATTCTCTGCTCTCTTCTGCTGAGCTGAGGAGAGCCAAAACCTGTAAAACATTGTTTCCCAAGATCAAAAGTCATGTTCAGGTCAGGGATAGGTTATGAAGCTGGATTAAGGATTCCTGAGGCTGAGCAACTCCCCAGTTCATTATATTTCCTCACAAAGGAGAAGATTCTTGTTTCTGCTCTGTCAGTATTAACTGAACTTCTTAGGAATTTGACTTGTGCCATTAAACAGTTTTGACTTTTGCATTAGTGCATCGTCACTCTACTGTGTTCAGAAAAAACAAATTGTCCTCTCTAGAAGTTTTTATCATCTAAATATCCAGCTGGGAATTTCTGACCATGTTTCTATTCAATGATAACGCTATAGCTGTGGGCACTGCTCCTGTAGCTGCTGCTGCTGTTGTCACCAAATTTAACCGAGGAGTTACAGCCACACCTGCCATCAGGTGAAGCAACTCCAGCACACCTGGAGCCTCAGAGCCTTATGAGTCCAGAGCCCTCATAACGAACCCTGGACTTTGGTGCTTGTACACACAGACACAGGCTCTGCCTTTTCCTTGACACCTCTGACACCAAGGAGGTGCTTGATCATGGGAGATAGTTACTCCTCATCCTTGTGAGACAGGTGTTGCTGCCAGACATTTGTGTCTGTGATTCCAAGTGCTGTACTGAGAGATTTTTTGGCTCACTGCATAGACATATGGATATTATGCTACCTGGAGCTGTGTCCTGATTTCTGTGTTGTTTTTTTTTCTTGCCATCAGGCTATGATATGACATCCCAGGAGGGTACAGAGAACTTCTCCTGCATCCCCAAGAGACTGAGGTGCTACAGCTTGGGGGAGAATCCGTCAACAGGGCAGACAGTGAGGGAGAAGCACAGGGGGGAGAAGGAGCTGACATATGCAAAGAGCCTGAGGAAGAGAAGGTCTTTCCTGAAAACTGATTACACTTCCCAGGTCAGTTTCCCCTCGGCTCTCCCGGGCTCTCCACAGAGCTGCTGCTCCTGGCCACCCACTCAACCCTCCTTGGAGGACACGGGGAAGAATATGGACATGGGCCTTCCTGTGGCCACCTGGGCCCAGAGGGACAGTGCTGGCCCAAACTCCTCCTGTGACCCGGTGGAGATGGAAACTGACATCATGGAGACAAAGTCAGTGATGGAAGGGGTGGTTTCAGCCATTTCGGCGGTTCGCTGTCCTGGTGACCAGTGTGGGGAGGAAGATAGTGGCCTCCTGCCAGAACATCCCCCCTTGCTGTCCGCAGAGGAAGATGAGCCCCTTCCCAGAGGACAGAGTGAAGCTGCCCAGGAAAGCTCCCCATTGGAGATAGATCCCAGGGCGCTAAGCCAGGGAAGCCATGTGCCCACCAAAGGCTTGCTGGCCAGAGAGGTGCTTGAGGAGAGGGACGAGGTGATGGTCACCCAGCACAAAGCTGGTGCTGTGACCCCGTCCTGTGGCCAGGAGGGGACCTGCCCTGCTGATGAACTCTTGCTGCCACCACTGGCTCCTGGACCCACTGTGGCCCCTGCTCAGGAGGTGGCCGAGGACCAGGGGCTGCTCCTAGCTCCCTGTGAGAAGAGCAAAGCCAGTGGTAGCTGCTGTGCCAATGGCAGTGCTAGTGACATGCCCGAGCCCTGGGCAAGAAGCCCACAGGTGGTGAATGGGGAGGCCCTGCGGAAAGTGCACGAGGGCCACATGAGGTTTCCAGATGCAGCCCAGCTCCTGGTAGATTGTGGTGCCTCGGGGGTTCTCACCCGCCTCTCCTGGCTCTCGTTTGGGGTGAAGACAGATCTGGCATCACTCAGCCTGGCACAGGACAGGGTGCATGTCCCACTTGAGCCTTTGGCCTGTCAGAGAACCAGTGGGTGCACAGGGGCTGATGCGGTGGGAAGGGAGATGCCAATATCCCCAGTTGGAGCAGGTTTTGGGCAGGAGCTGTTGAGCAGCTCGGGGCTCAGTGATGGTGATGGGGAGCCCAGAGGAAACACAGGGAATGTGGCTAAACAGCAGCTGCAGCCTGCACAGGCTTCTTTTCCCAGGGAACAGGCTGTCGAGGTGGGGAAGGACTCCTGTCTGGCTCCATCTCCTGGGCTGTTTAACTCCTCAGGCCCAATTCCCTTGGGCTCATTGGAGAAAGAGGGAAGAGACCACAGGGCTGTGAAACACTCCTTCCTCTGCTTTAACCAGGAGGAAAGTGAGCAGACCGCTTCCTGCCCCATCCTGGCGAGGCCCCGGGGCTGTTCCCCAGCACAGAGCTCTCTGTCATCACATGGCGCTGACAGCTGCGGCTGCCACCTGCCCTACATGGGCTGCTTCCACCAGCCTGACAAGGGGGAGCGTGAAACCAGCCCCTCCACGTTTCTGGGGCCCCTCACCACCCCACCAACCAGCAGCTGCAGCCTTCCTGGGACCCCTGTGAGCAGGTTCCCGGTGTCCGTCGCTGGGGACGTGGCTGGGCAGGACCCCCATGTCCAGGCGCTTGGGCAGCTGAAAGACCAGGCATGGCTGAGCCCCGCGGATTTCTCCCGCTTTCTGGCCTACACTGCAGAGCTCCAGGAGGTTGTGGGGAAGCTCTCTGGGAACCAGGCAACCCACCTGCAAGATCAGTGCACAGAGCAGGGTGCAGACAGTAAGGGTGCCCTGGGCTGGGCCTCCCGGGACTTGCTGTCCAGCTGCCAAGCGCTCCTGAGCACGGAGCAGCCTCTCACAGAGGTGCAGCGCGCACTGAGGGCAACGTTTGACCGCTTAGTTCACCTGGCAGTGACCTGCTTCCAGGTGACACACTGCTGGCGCTGCAGGCAGAGGCAGCAGGAGCTGGGGGCCGCGCTGGGGGATGTGGTGGGCACCTACCAGGGGCTGGTGCAGGCTGTCCACCAGCAGCTCCACGGGCAGGGCTGCCCAGAGCTGGGGGCCAAGCTCCTCGCCCGCCAGCACATGGCCCTCTCAGCTGCCATATTCTGTCTCCTGCAGCAGTTCAGGGCACCCCCGTGGCTGTGACAGGCTGGGTTGGGGTACATGAGGGCACTGGGGGGGGACAGAGCCCAGCTGTGTGCCCTCTGTCCACCTCAGGCTCTCCCCCATGGTGATGTTTAGCCCCACAGCCCCAGGACAGCCACGGGAGGATATATCCTTCACAAGAGGTGCCACGGAGAGCTGGGCTCCCTAAGAGATGCTGTGCCCAAGGGTGCTCTTGGAGCACTGTGGTGGCCTGTGTGTCCTGCCCAAGGCTCATCCCTCACCTCCCAGAGCCATGCAGGTATCCTTTCTCAGGGTGTTGTCTCAGCCACCTTCTGTCACCTGTGGGGAAGGACAGGACCCTTTTGGCCTGCCTTTCACCCACTCCTGGCTCCCCAGGCAGGCTCTGGGGCATTAAACCCCACCCTGGCCTAATGTGAAGGACCCCAGGTGGCTTTGCTCATCTCCTGTGTCCAAGGGAAAGCAGCGATCCTGTATTCAACTGGTTTTCCATGTGAGGGCGGGAAGGGTTGTCCCAGGCTGGGGAGGTACCACCATCTCCCTCTGTTCCACTGCAATTCCCGTGTCAGCAGCAACTCTCTGTTTGCTGATGCATAAGACTAACCCTGACTGACCCCCCACCTCGTGCTACAGACGTCTCTGAGTCTGCCAGAAGGAACCAGCAAGCCCCAACACCGAAATGCCACAGTCAGAGCTGTGCAGAGACCCTTCCATGGCCTCCATGGGCAAGGACCAGTCTCTGTCCCCACTACCACCAGGTGCAGCTCACTTCGCATCCCCTGAGAGGCAGCACTGCAGTGCCCTCAGACTGGGATGCCCAAGGTGGTCACCTCCACCTCCAGCTTGCTGAGAGCCCCCAGGGCACAGCCACCACTGACATCACAACACCCTGGGCCCCTGTTGTGGGTTAACCTGGGGATAAGCAGAGGTTAACTCTTGGCTGAGGTTAAACCACAATAGCCCCCACAACAGCTGTTGCTGTGGCCCCTCTGACAGCCTCACTTGGGCAGAAGCCCCAGGTGTGTGAGACACTTGCTGTGAAAAGAAATGAAAACACATAACCATAGTTACCTCAGATAGCCTTCAGGTCTCACTGCCAGTGCCCGTGAGGCTTTGGGTTTCTTTTGGCAGCAATGGCTGAGGTAACATATCGACAAAGCTGCATGAACATGCTTCCTGCTGTGGCTGTAGGACGTGCCCCTGGTTTGTGCAGGGACAGCCCAGCCCAGGTACCTCCCAGCAGAACACACCTGTGCATGTCATGTATGACAAGGTACCACACAAAGTAACTCTAAGGACGCAATGGGGATCTAAATGCTTTATTTTAGATTAGATGCATAGGACTAGCTACAGCCTTCAACAACTCACCAAGTCTTCAACTGGGTTTAAGTTGTTGGGACATGGTGCCCTTGCCTCTCATCCTGCATTATCCTGTGGGAGCAGCACTGTCCTGTCCCATGGGAAGGGATTTTCCTCGCCCATAAGCTTTGCAATCCTAACTTCACCTTACTCACTGTTTAACTAAAATGAAGGAAACACCTCAAAGCTCTCCTCTCGGTCCCAGAACAACTGTAGGTGCAGGAGTCACAACCAAACAGCTGCAAAGAAGCAAAACTGAATTCACGTCAGTTTTCACTTGATCCCAGGCTTCACCAGCTCTTGCTCCCTGCTCAGGGCGATGGGGACTGTCCAGTGTGGCACTGCTGAGGTAGAAGGTGTTGCTCTGACAAGGTCGCTTGCTCTGACAAGTGACTGTGCTCCCTGTGCCCAGTCACACCAGTGCCTCTTGCCTGTGCAGCTCTTCACCACAAAATAAAGAGTTTCCTTCTGTGGTGGTGTGCTGGGATGTTTCCACCTCTTCCACTACCTCCTGTAGCATGTAGCCTTTTCCAGAAGAGACTCCAGCCTTCAGGGCCACCGGCCAGTTCCGCGTCTCATAGTAGGTGCACAGGATGTCGAAGACTGTCAGTAGCAGAGAGGTGTTGAGCCACACGTGCTATGACATCTGTGCAAGCAACTCTACATACCCACCAAACACCAGGGAGGGGTGACTGCTGACCCAGAGAGGGTATCCCCTTTAACACCTGAAGATCCTGTGCCACAAGCAGCCCACCTAGGGGCAGACAGGTATTTTGGAGAGGACTTTAGGGAGCTCTGGGCAAAGTGAACTCTGTGTCAACTATAGCAAGGTGCCTTTGGTCACTATTTTGCCTGACCTGTGCCACCTGTCTGTGTGGCTGATGTTACCCCCTTTACTGGGCCACACCTGCTGTGCTCCCACCATCACTCCTGGGTGCTGAGACCCCACCTCAGGGCTCCCCTGGGCACACAGAGCCCCCAGCAACCTCAGGGGCAAGAACTTCCTAGAGCTGGCCTAGGACATGAACCCGTCTGCAGCCACCTTGCAATTTCACCTTGCAATCCTCTGCTGTGACCAAGTGTGCCAGCCCAAGGCAGTACAGGACACCAACACCCTCACTGGCATTGTGAGCCTGAGCTGAGCCTGGCACAGGCTCCCAGACTCCCACCCTCCTACGGCCTGTACCAACAGCCCTCCAGCATCCCCCCGTCAGACTGTCCCTTGCCTCATGCACAGCTCCCCCAGGGAGCACACAGATCTCGGAACAGGGATCAGCATGGATCACATCACACTTCACCGTGTCCCCAGAGCCCCAGCACAGCCCCAGAGCAGCCCCTCACCCTGATTGATGGCCAGTGTCTCTGAGTGGTAGTTCCTGGAGTTGGGGACTTTCACCATGTACTCACGGATGGGGAGCCGGGCTGTCTGCAGGCACTGCTCCCGTGCCCTCCGCAGGGTCAGCTGCTGCAGGGACACACAGATACGCTGCTACATGGCCTCACACATCTGTGGCATGAGCAGCTACAGAGCAAAACCTGCCCTGGGCCTCGTGGCACCCGCACTGCTGCAGCCTGGCCCAGCCCGCTGCTGGGTCTGGGCAGGATTTGAGGAAAAAGGGATGTGGTGACAGCAACACCACTGGGATATCTCTGCTCTGATGAGGGAATGGAGCAGGCAGCACCCACCTTGTGAATGCTCTCGTCCACCAGCCCTCCCAGCACATACACCTTGTCCGGATTGATGTCTTCCAGGACTAGGAACAGGACACTGGCTCAGCCCCATGCAGCAGTGAATCCTGCAAGGTGCTGCTCTCCCAGTAGACCCCACTCCCACAGACAGCGGTGGGCAGAGCCCCCTCACTGCGAGCTGGGGCCCAGGGACAAATGGGTCCCACAGGAGCAGATTTAGCACCATATCTGAGCTCACAGCATGTCTTGTGCAACGTGGGACAGGGAGCGAGAGGAATCCACTCATGTGAGGCACAACCTGCCTCAAAAAGAAATTCCTAAAATTCAACCTTTAGCCCTTGCCTAAAGCATGTGAAATATTTACCATTCTCAGAGTCAGGAGTGAGATAAACAATGGCATCCAAAGGAAATAGGTCCAGGTAACTCTCTGGAGTTGTATCCATCTGAAAAACATAAGGCAGGGAGAGGAGCAGCCCATCAGCCCAAGGTCCCTCTGCCAGAACAAAAGTCCCTCCCAGACACAGAGATATGCTGGGACTGACACTACAGTTTGGATGTATAAATGCCTACAGATACACTGGCTTTCGGTTTTCCTTTTTCAACTGGAAAATGCTTCTATATAGGCATCAAACGACACATATCTCAAACTCCATTAAATTCTCTCTTCATCAAAAGTCCTTGGTGTGGTTTGAGGAAGGGAGAACAGCAACAATTATCTCAAGTTCTCGAGGGACTCAGGAGTCCCCTCCTGGGGGTGTTTTTGCTGTGCTGGCTGCCGGCTGTACTGCAGAGTGCAGGGCTCAGCTCTCACCAGGTACCGTGCGAAGCCGTCGTTCATGCGGAGGCACTGCTCGTAGATGGGCGTCCCGGCCGTGAACTCGGTCAGGCATAGCCAGAAGGGGCGGGCGGCGCGGCGGTTCGCTCCATACAGCCGGCGGATCTGCGAGGCCAGGCGGCCGCTCTCCTGAGTAGGGGGCGGGATGGTACAGAGCGGGACCGGGAACACATGAGTGCTCTGCCTGGCACCGGGGACCCGGGCGGGATCGGCGACACACCAGTGCTCTGCCGGGGGCCGGTCCCGCCGGGCTCTCGGTGCTCTGCCTGGGGCAGGGACGGGCACGCGCGGGTTGCAGCGTCCCCAGGACCCCCGAGCAGCCCCCCGTACCTTCTCGGTCATGCCGCCGGCCACG
>VYXB01008794.1:140534-153840 GCA_013397135.1 Pachyramphus minor
CTGCCCTGCATCATATACCTGCTGATCCACAGTATGAGCCCTGTGTGCTGGGCAAACCCACACAGATGAGGGGCTGGGTTAGTTCTTGCAGCCCAGGGAGGGTCTTCACAGTGTCTGAGTGCAGGGACAGGTGCCCTGGAACCTGGCCAGCTCATTCCAGGCTGCTGTGACACCACCACCCAGAGCAGCTTTGGGTGCTGGGTTTTGCTCCCATTACAGGGGCTGGGTGCATAGTGGATTGTTTTGTTTGGTTAGAAACTTGACCTTGACTCCTCTCTGGGTCCCAAATCTGGGTACAGGGCATGGAAGAGGACACTGTGAGAGGGAGGTCAGCATGTGTGGTCCTCCAGGTTGGTCATGATGCACCCACCTGGTCCTCTTAGACCTCCTGGAGCAGGAAAGTCAGGTGTACTAGCTAGAGAGTACTCTGAGCACCTCAGTCCCATGGTTCCTCAATCAGGATTCCAAACCTGGCTCCCTTTAAGTGGTTTCTGGGTGGTCCCAGTATTGACTTTCCTTCTGCAGGCTGCTGCCCTGTTGCCCAGAAGTTGCATTCCCATAGAGGTGTTGGCTGTGAAATCAAAGAAAGTAGTTTTTTCAGCAAAGCAGAATGTTCAGGAGTCTCAGTTCTTCAACCATTTCTGTCTCACCCTGGCTTTGGAACAGTGTGGGTGTGGTGCACACCACATGCCTGCCCTGCTCTGCCCTGTTCGTCCTTGGAAGCTGAACTCCCAGGAGTGTTTCCACAGCTGCTCCGGCTCCTGCACCCTGCCCCACTCACAGCAACATCCGGGGGGACTCTCCTTTCCCATGGGTGACACTTAGTGCATACTGACCGTACCCCCAGCATGGCCTCACTCTCACTGAGGGGCCTGGGCAGGCTGCAGCAGCACCATCAGGGTAGATGGGGCTGCCACAGGCCCTGGAGCAGCTTCTGCATAATTCTCTGACCAGGATGGGGGTTCTCACCTGCCTCTCTGTTGTTTCTTCAGAGCCACATGGGGCAGCTCTGACAGCTCAGGGATGTGGACCCTCATCAGACCAACTTCAGTGGCACATCAGTAAATAAAAGGTAGTTTGGAAAAGAGCTGTTAATGTCTCACTCTTTCCCACTGAGGGAGTTGCTGGGGTAATATACAAGCAAGCGGGTCCTTAGGAGAAAACACTGCTGGCAGGACCTGCAGTTCCCCTGGCTGAACCTCATCCTCAGCTCTGGACAAATCCCCCATCCCTGGGGCATGATTTACCTGGGAACCACCTGGTTTGGAGCTGCTTTGTCAGTGACTGTGTTTGTGCTGAAAGGGCCATCGACAGAGACCGTCTCCTGTGTGAGTCCCTCCAGCAGCCGGCCGGAAATGCCCCTGTGGCAGTGGCCAGCAGGAATCTGGAGAAGAAAGGGGATCCTCCTCCTCTGCTCAGCACTGCTGAGGCCACACCTGGCATGCCATATCCACCTCTGGGCTCCCCAGTTCCAGAGACATGGCCACACTGTTGAGTTCAGTGAGGGTGCAGAAGGGGCTGGAGCATCATTCCTGCAAGGACAGCAGATGGAAACAGGATGGCTCATCCTGGAGCAGGGGAGACTCACGGGCACTTTGTCCAAGTCTATAAACATCTGAAGGGGAGGTGCCAAAGGCCATGGCCACACAGGAATCACAGGAGGCTCTCTCTGAACTTTGGGAAACACTGCTTCACTGTGAGTTCCTGTGACCAGAGACACTCCAGTCACCTGGAGACAGTCCTGGGCACCTGCCTTTGGTGGTGGCCCTGCTTGATGAGGCAGGGGGACTGGACAAAGGGACCCTCCAGAGGTCCCTTCCAACCTTAACCATTCCTATTGATTACCTGGAGCCTGCAATTCCCACAGCAGTAATTAACCTCTCTCCCGGACACAGGGAGAGAGTTTGTGTCACTGGCAATGAATAGTGGATCGTTAAAGGTGTGTAAGGAGACACTCTTAAATCCCAAGAGGATGTACCGAATACAAATTACTATCTGGAGCAAAGCCACATTAAGGAGGATTGATCCCAACATTCTGTGCTTCCATTTCACACACCTTTTTTCTCCTGGAGGCGATCCTCAGTTTCTCACAAGCCTGACTCCTACAGCCTTCCTAAGTAAACACCTGTCACAAGGCTGATACCCCAGAAAAGTGAAAACTCAGAGAAAGCAGCCCAAAATCTCTCTCCCAAGGACTGTCAATCCACAGCTGTGGCCTCACACTCATTGCCCTCCCTGAAGGTAACATCACTTCCAAGTCACAGAACTCTCGCTCCCCCAGGCAAGCAGCCAGGATAGGAAAAGTGGCAGAAACACTGTGAAGTATCTTTACACTTTTTGAACACAGGATTACACTGACACTCTAGGGAAACAAAAAGGTTTGTGTAAGTTGCCCTCTTTGTTTCTTCCTGTGCTTCCTACCCTACACCTGTGAGGGACCATGAGTCAGCATCAGCCACACAGGTGTCAGGAAGGACTTACAAGTTCAACCTGTGCCCTCTTGATCCAGTACAACATACATGCTCCCCTCCTGGAGACAGACTGGAAAAAAAGAAAAGGTTTTATTACAGCTTTTTCTACATAAATAGAAAAAAAGCAGCATTGTAATGAAGCAAACGACTGCTCCATCCTGGTGCTGGACCCAAATCTAGCAGACAAAAGCATCCCCATGACATTCTGAGGGAGGGGCTATGTTGCCCCTCAGACCTCTTGGGCTCTTCAGTTAATCTTTCTGCGTTTCCGCTGTCCTGCTGGCGCCTTCTGCACGGGCAAGGGCAGGGACAGAGTGCCCAGCTTGTGGTTCTGGTCATTCTCCTGCCCCAGCACCCCTTTGGCCTTGGACACCTTCAGCCGCAAGGCCTTGGCGATGTCCAGGATCCTGGAAAACAAAGGAGAAACACCATCAGTGGGGGAGCTGAGCCTCCTGTGCTATGACACCGTATGGATCTGTGGCCTCCTGCCCCAGGGGAGAGGCCCAGAGCAGCTCTGCAGCAGAGGGATGCCATGGAAGCAGCAGCTCAGAGTGGCAGAGCTGCCAGCCAGAGTCTTCCTGGGGACAGAGTGCTACTGATTTTTCCAGCCGGTCTCAGCCTCCTCCACCCTCTTCCCCATAGCATCCTAGGCCCCACGTTCCCAGCTCCAGGGCAGCACAGACTAACTAAACCTGGGCATCAACTGCCAAAACCAACATGGATTCCTGAAAAAGCTTAGTTACAGAAACAAAAAAACAAACAAAAAAAACCCAAACCAACAAAAAGTGGATGGAAACACACAGCAAACATTGCTATGAAACCTACTACTACCTGTCAAAGAATACAGAGCAAAATCAGAAGTGGTGCTATCAAGGCTGACAAGGGAGCTGAAAATAAAGCAGTGATCAAAGGTCCACTAATAACGTTAAGTTTTCAGCTACAAATCCCAGTTTCAATCAATCCTGCAGGGCCAAGGACAGACAAGTCCTGCCCTGATCCAAGGAGCAGCCGGCAGCTGACACTAGCTGGGAAATGCAAGTTCTGCACCTACAGACACCTGCAGAAAACTAAATCCCAACTTGGATGCCAGGGTAGTTTCAGGGCTCTCTCAGGGTCTTCCTGTAGCAGGATCCCAGCAGGTGTGAACACGCAGGATGGCTCACCTGCTCTCCTGAAGCTTCATGTCATTCTGCAGGATGGTGAGGTCCGTCTGGAAGCTGTTGATGTGCAGAGCCAAGACAATGACGTAGGCAGTGATTTTAGCCTTCATGGATGCAGAGACTAAATTCTGGACACTGTGTGGCAAAAGAGAGAACTTGTGAGATGTGGAGTGTAGCAGAGTTCCTGATGGTGTGTCTGTGGCCGCTCAAGCTGAGCTCTGGCCTGTCTGTGCCTAAAGAACCTCACACAGCATCCCTTACCTGCCATTATTGTAGGTCAGTGAGGTGAAATTCTTCATGAGTTTCCTGCTGATGATGTGTGGGCATTCAGGACCCATTGGATCTAGAGTAGAGAGGGGCTTGGCAAAAGGATGAGGAACACACACCCACCCATCACAGCAGCACATGTATCACCCTGACACTTATGATAGAATATGTCAAAATATCCCACGTGGGAAGGCACCCACAAGGATACTTGAGTCCAACCCCAAGAATCCCACCATTTATTACCTCTTCCCAGGAACACAGAGACCCTAAAAGAAGCTTGGGCCCTTGACTAGTAGGTCTCATTTTTCAGGTCTGAGAGGCTCCTGACAGCTTTTATTTTCTTTGTAAAAGGGATTTCCCACTTCTACACTATACAATCTAAAAACACAGACATACTTAAGTGTGTATTTCTTTTGCCACAAAATCCTAATAAAGCTGAGACCACAACTCCCTGTTACCACCAAAATCAGTAATTGCCACATCTTCCTTAGCAGTTCTATGGGTGACTCCTGTGTCCCCAGGAACGCAGGAGGAGATTACAGCCAGGCTTGCCACTTCCTCCTCTATCAGCCCTGCCAAGAACTGACAAGGACACTCAGATACTAAAGTTCTATGGAAGATCTGCAAGCCTGGAAAATCTCAACCAAAGTGTCCTGTGTGGTGCTGTTTCAAAAGCAGGACCCTGAGGACAGAAGAGATCCCCATGCTCAGCTGACAAACAAGGGATGCCGAAGACATTCCCAAAAGCACATCTTCATGAACTGAAAACTCTTACGCTTCTTCTTGATCACTTTCAGGTGGCTGAACTTAATGAGGGTGTCCAGGAACCAGAGGCATCGGGCTTTGTGGTCTCTGCTCTTCTCATCAGCAGGCAGGAACTTCAGCTCCTCCAAAACAAAGGAGCAGTGGCTGCAGGAGAGAGAGGGGGAGTTCAGCTCCACAAAGAGCAGCTTGCTGCTGTGCACACAACTAACCCCCATGTTTCCCAAGACAGGTGTTGCTCAACCACACCTGGATAACACATTCCCCTCTGCCCCAGGGCAGCTCTCCTGCCCCCAGTCAGGACTCTGCCCTTAGCAGCAGCATTACCTCCTCTCCTCCGCCTTCTTTGCGAGGTCCTCTGCAGTGGTGCTGGCCAGGGCAGCTGCTGGCACCCGCAGCGCCTCGTACTCGGTGGGGGACAGGACTGGCAGGGCTTTAAGGAAAAGAACAGGCCTGGGCTCTCCCTTCCAGGGACAGCAGCTCTGTCCACACTCACTGTGGGAGGGGTGGGCAAGGCAGGGGGATGGAACCCAGCCAGGAACCAAGGCCTCTACCAGACTGTGGCACAACCCAAGTCACTTCTGCATGGCCAGTCTCACCACTATTCCCAGTGGAACTGCTGCCAACAGGGAGAGAATCCTGCTCTCTGTCGGAAAGGGTCAGGCCCCAAAGCCTCAACGCAGCATTACCCTGCTCCCAGCTTTTGGGTTGTGAGAGGTGAAGGGTGGGCTCGCTCCCAGATGGCCACATCGAAGTTTACAGACATGGGAAACCCCTGTGACCTGGAAAAGATACTGTCCTCGAACTTGTACACGAGCTCCGGCCTGTCCGCATCCTCGTGGCACGGCGGAAGGAAGGCAGAGATGGTCTGCACATCATCCTGGGCCACATCCTGCATCAGAGCTTGGGAGGGAAGCAGGAACGGAGTGTTTGGACTGTGCAAAGCAAAATGCAGAGAACACGAACACAACCCAAATCCTCCCTTTAGACGCAAGTCTACCGAATGGTGGTTCTTGGGTCAACACCAGTTTAGTCACAGCTGGAGCTTTATACATTTAAAACTTCTATCTAGAATCTTATGCTCCTTAAAATTTAGAAAAAACATTCCAGACTAGAGAAACATTTAGGAAAGAAGTGCACCAAGATTTCTGGCTGCTGCATGATGGGCAGAGAGCACAGTTTTGGCACCCTGGGTTCCAATGGACACCTACTTGGCACAAAACAGCTCTGGGACTACTGTCAATATCCACCCTAGAACAAAAGGGATGAAAGCTAACGGGTTCTACCATCAACAGACACCTCTCTTGTGCAAGCCAATGACATTCAGGATCCCAGAAGTGCTCTGGAGGGCTCCTGTCAGCCCTCCTGTTCGGTATAGGGTGTCCACAGCACAAAGTCAGGGCAGCCCCAGCTCTGTCCTGCAACAGCCTGGAAACCCCCAGAGATTGTGACCCCACACTGTGCTGTGACCTGTCCCAAGGGCACAACAGTTTCTGAGATAAGTCTGTGCCATTTTCCACAGACATGCCACTGAGTTCAGGCCAAGGTCACTGCCTTTGTCACAGTGAACTCATACCCAGACACTCCCACAAGAGCTCCCAATAATGGGCAGGATGAACATTGATGCCACAAGGCCTTTCCCTCATTCAGGCAACTCCCACACCAAGTCCAGCAGGAGCAGAAGGAAGCAGTTAGCCCATGTGTGCCTTTCTCAGCTGTTAGACCAGCTGCTTCTTCAGTCACTCCACACTTGGCAAGGACAGACAGGAAAAGGCCCTTCAGGTTGCCATCCTTAAACCTCGAGGCAGAATCCTCTCACCTGTCACTCCCTTCGCATCTATAATGTTTCCTGCTGCTTTTGCCACAGCTGTGCTCACGATGTCATTGCCCACAGCGTTCATGCGCCGAGAGCTCAGTGCTCGCTTCTGCTTGCTGGTGCCAAAGGCCTCGATGCACAAATCCACCTGCGCAGGACACACATATTAAAGCACACTGTGCTTTAAGAGCACAAACCCCATCATTCATTCCACATCCTCTAATAAAACTTCAAACGCTTCACAGGGCAAAATCTGCACGTGGACATGCTGGTCTGCGAGGGGCAGGAAGTCCCTGGGATGGTTATCCTGCCTAAAATAGCCATGAAAATACTGCCAAGTCAGGCACTAACTGTACTGCCACCACGGCACAGTGACAGTGCTGCACTTGCAAAGGTTTACCCTGCAGGACACCAAACTCCCCAGCCTCAAACAAGCATCACCTGCCCCTGTTGGCTGGATACTCACAGCAGTATGTGACATGAGGTTTCAGCTTTACCTTCTCCCTGTAGGATTTTTTCTGATAATCCTTCGTGTCATCAGGTATCAAGTTATCTACAAAAGAACAGAAGTTAGTGTGCTTGGATGGCAGCAGCCAGGACAGGAATGCCTTAAGCGTGACTGACAGACTTGGCACATCACATCAGGATCAATTCCACAGGGCTTGGCCGCTAAAAGAACACATCAAATACGAGAACCTAGAACAAAAAAGGAGCTTTTGCTATAAAGCCTATAGGTGCAATGGAATGTGGCCAATTGGGTGCGGCCAAACTCAGGTCCTCCTTCACAGAGCATCAGCTCCAAAACACCTGATCCTCTGGGTTACCCTCCTGGGTCCCGTGACAAAAACTAGTTCTGCTGAAGACAACCTGTTTTACTGTTTTTCAGGGATCCAGTCCTCCCTCAGCAGAGCACAACGAAATAAAGCTGCACTTGAGCAGTGACACTCTGACTCCCATCCTTCACACTTCCTGCTTAACCTCCATTCTAGGCTCGCTGTGCTTCCCTCTCCCACTCTTCCTCATAGCATGCAGGAGTGAAGGAATCCTCCTTCCTCTGTGCTGAGGGAACAGGGTAGGGATGAGGAGGACAGAGTAGATGAGAGCTGGAGGCACATACAGGCCTGGCACAGGCTGGGGCAACACCCAGCACCTCCCACCTGAGAGCAGAGGCTGCATGTTGAACATCTCGGCGTTGTAGACCTCCATCTGCCCAGACTCCTTGTCCAACACACCTACAAAGTACCTGGGGAGAACAGGGGCAAGTGATTGGTGAGAACCAGAAATAATTTGAACTACGTGGTGTTCCCACCCCTGCTGCTTTTCCTGCCTTGCACATTTGGAATGTCATGATAAACCAAGTTACCTCCAAGGTATGTGTACATAACATCTCACTGCTGTAAGTAAATGTAGAAGTCTTAAGACAACTAAATCAGGTGAAATGTAGGTACCATCACAGCTCTGAGCCAGGCCCAGGAAAGGGACCAGGAACTCTGTGTCTGAGCAGCCCCTCTCTACTCCCAGCTCCTTCTTCCATACCTGCACAGGGCGTTGCACCTCATGACCTCGCTGCCGAAATTGTGCCCCACGTAGCAAAGCCGCTCCGTCTCTGAGACCTGGGAAACCAGGGAGAACTCCTTGAACACAGGGTGTTGGGGACTTTCCCTGCCTCTGCCTTGCTTCCCCTGGTGCCACCAAGCTCCGCACTGCCAGGAATCATAATTTAAACCCAGACTGTACCAGCATGTACAACACCTCACTGTGATCAAGCCTTAATAATTCACGTTAAAATGTGGTTTCCCATGACCCACTGAAGCTCCAGAGCTGCTGATCCCCTGTAATTTACCAGGTGAAATCCAGAGCCAGCACCTAAATCCAGGTCGCTCAGCCACCTAAATCTGTTTCCAGGGCATTAAGAGAACGTGTTGGTGTCTCTGCTCTACTTGGGCTGAAATGACATTTATTCCTCCAGGAAAGCAGCTGTAAAGCTTAACAGCAGCACCAGAAAGCACCTTCTGACTGTACCCTTGTTTCTCGCTCCACTGAGAGACCTTCTCATGATATAATTTAGCCAGAAAAAGACAGCTTTGGTGAAGATATCCCTGTGTCAACAGAATACAACAGATTAATTCCATGACCTGTGGCTGGTCCCTGGTCCCTGCTCTGCCTCCCCCACCCTGCAGCTCCACCAGCCACGTCAGAGCCAAAACCCGCTCCCAACCCAGAATGCTCCTGGAAGTTGGATAACATTTCTGTGACACAGGATGGGCCAAACTCTGAAAGGTTTTTAAAGAAATCTGCTACAAAGCTCAGCACAGACTTTCACAGAATCATGGACCGGTTTGGGGTGGGAGGGACCTTAAAGCCCATTCAGTCCCATCCCCTGCCATGGGCAGGGACACCTTCCACCATCCCAGGTTGCTCCAAGCCCCATCCAACCTGGCCTTGGGCACTTCCAGGGATGGGACAGCCGCAGCTTCTCTGGGCAACCTGTGCCAGGGCCTCCCCACCCTCACAGGGAACAATTTCTAGTTTCCACCTGCAGCAGCTGCCTCGGCCACGGCCCTGAGGGCAAAAGAGGGTCAAAGCCTTTCAGTTAGGGACTCGCCCGAGGCGGGATCGGCACGGGAATTCCAGTTGCAGCTCGTGCCGTGACCTGGAGCGGCCCCGCGCGTGGCCATTGCCCGGCTATGGCCGTGACCTGGTTATCGCCTCATCGTACGCTGCTACCACAGCATCTTGAGACGAGGGCGATCTGCCGCCCCGGTGTGGGCCCTTACCAGTATTCTGTGGTGCCTCTTCCGGGGATGCGCCGTGTCCCGGCTCCGGTACACGGTGAAGCGCAAGGACTCGGGGCTCCGCAGCCTCCCGTTGGCGAATCGCACTGCGGGACAGGCACAGGGAGCCCGTGAACGCCGGGAAGGGCCGTGACCTCCCTCGCGCTCGCGCCCCCAGCCCGGCCCACTCACCGAGCGCCGCTGGGCGCTCCGCCCCAAGGTCCCCGCGGTAGTGCCAGGTGGCGGCGGCCATGACGAGAGCGGAGAGAGCCGCGAGGGCTGATAGAGACCCCAAACTCCACTCCCGTGCCGCCACCGCCCCCGGCGGCGCCAATAAGCTCACTCCCGATTGGGCGGGGCGGGTCGTGGCAGGCGCCTGTGAATAACGAGGCCATCGATTGGCTGTCGGGCGAGCGCGTGCGGCCGGCGGCCGGAAGTGACGCCATCGGGCGGCGCGGCGGGCGGGGCGGGCGGGGCCGTAGCGGCGGGAGCGGGGCCGGGCCGATCCCCATCCCCATCCCGAACCCATCCCCACGCGGCCCTTCCCAACGGCCCTTCCCGCACGGACACCGCAGGTGAGCGGGACGGGGGAGAGAAGGGAGGGTGGCGGTGACATGGGAACCGGTGACCCCCCGGTCGGGGCGGACCGGGGCTCTCCGAGCTCCTCTTTATGTCCCATGAGCGGCACAAAACGGCGTCTTCGACTGTGTTTTTATCGGTCCTGATGCAGCCCTCGGATGCAGGTACTGCCCTGAGAGGGACACAGAACTTGTATGTTCCAGGTGAGGTACAACAGGAAAAAAAAAGGGGAAGGGAAGGGGAAAAAAAGGCGCTGCCTTCAGGAGAGCAGGAGCAGCCCTTGTTATCCAGCAGTCGTTGGACGTTCTGGAGCTTTCAAAGGCTTTAAATCAGTTAATCCTCCCCGAGCTGAGTGTTTCGGGTGGTAACTGGTGGATGATCTCCGTGTCCTGACTCTATCCGACGACACACGACGGGATCGTTTGGGTATCTGTGCAGGGCCAGGAGTTGGACTCGATGGTCCTTGTGGGGCCCTTCCAGCTCAGGGTGTTCAGTGATCCCACAGGGTTTTCCCCTTCCTTGCTCCCCCCCTCGCCCGGAGGAGGAGGAGAAGGAGGAGGGGGGCTGGGTCGCTGCACTCCGGGGTTAAAAGCCAGGAGGGAGGAGGGGACACGCCGGGGTCGGGTCACAGTGAAGGGCAGCACACGTGTGTGACACGGGGGTGCCACAGCGTCGTGCCCCCTGAAGGGAGGCACCCGGGCCTGGGAGGAGCGTTGGGAAGCAGGAGGATGCCTGTGCCACAGGTAGTGTCTGTGCTGCAGGTGACCAGGAATGTCCAGAAAAAACGTACTCTTTCTTGGGGAAGGTTTTTATGGCTGCTGTCCCAGCTGTGCTGTCACTGCCTGTTCCTGAGCCGGGGTTGCTGTGGGCTGGACCAACCTGTGGCACATTCCAGGTGCTGGGAGAACAGTGAGCTGCCCCCCGCTGTCCTGCCTGGTGGGGGGGTGGCAGTGCAGTTTGTCCCTCCTGGGGGTGACACAGGGTGGGAAGGTGTCAGAACAGAGACTCCTCCCTCCTGCTGGCTGGTCCAGCACAGCACACCTGGTAGCACGGGGTGTTTCCTGAGGGAACAGCAGCACCCCCAGCTCCTGGCTTGGGTCTGTGTTTGTGTTTCAGGCCTCAGGGAAGCTTCTCGTGAGGTCTGTCCCTTCAGGCACCGAGGTTCAGCTTCAGGCATTGATGCTGTGGGTGTGAATTAGACAGTTACTTGTGGCACATTGGTTGTGTGGATTCTAGGAATTCCCACGGGCTTGGCACCCTGTGTGTCAAATGCGTTTAAGTACAGATTGTTGGGCTTCAGGTGCAAGTTACAAACTGCCCTTTCCTCACCAGGTCAGTGAATGACAAGTGCCTTGCTCTGAAGTTTTCAGTGGCATATTTGTACATGAGATTTCTCCTGGCACTGCTCTGAATGGTGCAGCTGAGACATCTTGTTGATGGTTTTGGTGACACAAAACTGTTTACTTGGCAAACTTTTTAGAAGCCTCTTTAGGGGGAACTGAAGGTTGCATTTAATTTTTGTTTGTTGTTTTGGCTGTGTGTGTTTGACCTCCCCACAGTGGGTCAGGGCTGCAGTGTAACCATCTGTGTCAGTCATCTATTTCCGGGGAATGGAAACCCCGTGAGGAAATTGTGGCTATTAGGTGTAGAAATTGTGCTGATAAAACCCGAATTCTTGTGGAAAAACCTGCAGAGCCCTTCTCGTGCTACATGATTGTGTCACCATCTGTCCCTTGCCTTATAGGGGATTTTGGGTCATGTAGGCGAATAAAGGAATTAAACCATGACTCTGTGAGTCCTTTCAGAATCTAGTTCCAGACACCAACTTCAACAAGAAATGTGGGAATCCAGTTCCTGTAGTTCTGTGACACAGGCCCTAGTCCACGGACTAGGCAGGATGGTGGTTTTCCAGTCAGGATTTCATGGATGCTTTTTCATTGCTTGCCCTTAAACTTTTCTTGGCTCTGACTATTTGTATTTATAGTAAAACTGCTTGTAGTTCAGCAGTTTGGTGTGTTGTCTGTTCACTCGTAGTCCTTTGTTTGGCTGTAGAGCTGTGCAGTTCCCTCTCCTATGGGAACAAGATATCTGCATCACCCTGGAGTCTGTGTGTGTTTGTTCTGGCTCAAGAACTCCAGCCTTTCTGTGTAGTGAGAGTTAGCAAGCCAAATCCATGTTACTGGAAGTAAAACTGGAGTTTGTGTTATTTCAGGTGCACAAAGGATGCAATCACTTTTGGTGCCTGTAAGCAGGACTCCCTTGGAATTCTGAAATCCCAAATGATTGGTCAACACAATGACTCCTCCCCATCTTTTCTGTTCCAAATGCGTGTTGCTGCCTGGGCAGAAGTGCTTGGACCATCCCTTTAACCCACATTCCTTCCTGGAGTCCAGCTTTATTCCTTTTGCTCTCTTTGAAAATGTTGTCTTATTTTTACTCCTGAACACACAGCGGCAGTGAAAGATAAATGAATTCACGTATTATTTGTGTTCCCGTTTCTTATTTAGAAAAGCAGCAAACATGTTTGGGCTTGAGGATACACTTTCTGAATTGGCAGACTCGCATTTGATCCGTCCTCAAAAGCAAAATTCTGTCTGTGTGACCATTTATTTCAGCTACTTTATGATCTCCGTATGTCCAATGGTTCTGTGGTGTTGCTTTTGGAAAATAAATATGAGGACAGGTATGTGTGTGTTTGCCTTGGACATGCAGCCTTTCTGCTCCCCAGATTTTACACTTCGTTGTTTTTTCATGAGAAAAAGTAGAGGTATTGCTGAAAGTCACCTCTTCAGTCTTAAAATGAATCTGCTAAGATATGACTGCTGTTCTATTAATGGACCATTAAGAAAAAGCCACCCCTCAGTCTGTCTAATTGTCTCGTTGAGCAGCTCATTGTTTTACCAAAAACTTCACATCACTTCCCTCTCAGCCCTGTGAGGTGAGGTTTAAAGTCCAGGAGTTTCTGTGGGAGGTCACTTAGTTGTGTGAGCAGTTTATCAAATGGTGCAGTAGGTTATTTGCAATCAGATCTTTTTACAAACCGGGGTTAAATGTTTTACTAGTGAGTTGTTTTAGTTTGGACAGGCACTAACAGGGGCGAGGTGATCTGTAGTGTTTGGTTTGCAGCACTGTGACATGGCTGGTGCTGAGGTCAGCTGTGTGACAGAGCTTGGATTTTCTTCCTTCTCCTCCTCCTTTCGCTCCTCCTTGTCCAGACTGCCAGCTTTGATCTCATACCCATGTGGTGTGGCAAGTTCAGATTGGTTACTGTTTGTCTGTCTTTCAAGCTGTCATCTTTCCTCTTTAAACCCAGGTTCACTGCAGCCTGACTGTGATCTTCACCCATGGAATCACAGACTAGTTTTGGTTGAAAGGAACCTTAAAGTTCATCTGTGTCCTACTATCCCAGGTTGCTCCAAGCCCAGTCCAACCTGGCCTTGAACACTTCCAGGGATGGGGCAGTCACAGCTTCTCTGG
>VYXB01008794.1:154332-170716 GCA_013397135.1 Pachyramphus minor
CACCACCCTCACAGGGAAGAATTTCTTCCTAATATCTAATCTAAACCTACTCTCTTTCAGTTTGATCCCATTCCCCCTTGTCCTGTCACTCCAGGCCCTTGTAAATAGTCTTGCCCTGTCTCTCTTGTAGGCCCCTTCAGCTACTGGAAGGCCCAGTTAGGTCATCCTGAAGCTTTTCTTCCACAGGCTGAACAATTCCAATTCACTCAGCCTTTCCTCGCAGGAGAGCTTCTCCATTCCTCTGATCAACTTGGTGGCCCACATAATGGTTTCTTCTGTTTTGTAGGATCATGGATTTCCCAGGACACTTTGAGCAAGTTTTCCAGCAGCTGAATTACCAGAGGCTCCATGGCCAGCTCTGTGACTGTGTCATCGTGGTGGGGAACAGGCACTTCAAAGCCCACCGCTCCGTGCTGGCCGCATGCAGCACCCACTTCCGAGCGCTGTTCACAGTGGCTGAGGGGGACCAGACCATGAACATGATCCAGCTGGACAGCGAGGTGGTGACGGCCGAGGCCTTCGCTGCGCTCATCGACATGATGTACACGTCCACGCTTATGCTCGGGGAGAGCAACGTGATGGACGTGCTGCTGGCTGCGTCCCACCTGCACCTCAACTCTGTGGTGAAGGCCTGCAAGCACTACCTGACCACACGGACACTGCCGCTGTCGCCGCCAAGCGAGCGCGCGCAGGAGCAGAACGCGCGCCTGCAGCGCTCCTTCATGCTGCAGCAGCTGGGGCTCAGCATCGTCAGCTCAGCACTGGGCTCCTCGCAGGGCACCGAGGAGCCGCCCGGCTCCGTGCGGAGCAGCCTGGAGCAGCGCGCTGCTTTCCCCATGCGGCGCCTGCACAAGCGCAAGCCGCCCTCCGAGGAGCGCGCCCGCCAGCGCGTCCGGCCCGCCATGGACGAGCCCGGGGCCGACGTGGCCACAGAAGGCGGGCAGCCCGTCCACTCGCGTGAGGATTTCTTCTCTCCGGACTCGCTGAAGATCGTGGACAACTCCAAGGCTGACGCTGTTGCTGATAACCAGGAGGACAACACAATCATGTTTGACCAGTCTTTCGGTGCTCAGGAGGATGCTCAAGTGCCCAGCCAGTCAGACAATGGCGGGGCAAATATTTCCCAGATGTCCATGGCATCCCAGGCCACACAAGTGGAGACCAGCTTTGACCAGGAGGCGTCTGCTGAAAAGAGCAACTTCCCATGTGAGAATCCAGAGGTCAGCCTGAACGAGAAGGAGCACATGAGGGTGGTGGTGAAGTCTGAGCCTCTGAGCTCCCCAGAGCCTCAGGATGAGGTGAGCGATGTCACTTCCCAGGCAGAGGGCAGTGAGTCTGTGGAGGTGGAAGGAGGAGTGGTGAGTGCAGAGAAGATTGAGCTGAGTCCTGAGAGCAGTGACCGCAGTTTCTCTGACCCACAGTCCAGCACTGACAGGGTGGGAGACATCCACATCATGGAGGTGTCCAACAACCTGGAACACAAGTCATCTTTCAGCATTTCAAATTTTCTGAATAAAAGCAGAGGCAGTGGCTTTGGAGCCAGCCAAAACAGCGATGACAACATTCCCAACACCACCAGTGACTGCAGGATGGACAGTGACACCTCTTACCTGATGAGCCCAGAGTCAGGGCCCGCTGGTGGCCACTCATCCGCCACTGTCTCCCATGTGGAGAACCCATTTAGCGAGCCTGCAGACTCCCACTTTGTGAGGCCCATGCAGGATGTGATGGGTCTGCCCTGCGTGCAGACCTCTGGGTACCGGGCAGCGGAGCAGTTCGGCATGGACTTCCCACGCTCAGGCCTGGGCTTGCACTCGCTGTCCCGGGCCATGATGGGCTCAGTGAGAGGTGGAGCTGGTGGCTTTCCTGGCTACCGCCGCATTGCCCCCAAAATGCCTGTGGTGACGTCTGTGCGGGGCTCCCAGCTGCAGGAGAGCTCCTCTGGGTCCCAGCTGCTGATGAACGGGAGCACCTCCTTCGAGAGCGGGCACCTGTCGCAGCCCGGCCCCCCGCAGCTCACCAGGGCGTCCGCGGACGTGCTGTCCAAGTGCAAGAAGGCGCTGTCAGAGCACAACGTGCTGGTGGTGGAGGGCGCGCGCAAGTACGCCTGCAAGATCTGCTGCAAGACCTTCCTGACGCTCACGGACTGCAAGAAGCATATCCGTGTGCACACGGGGGAGAAGCCCTACGCCTGCCTCAAGTGCGGGAAGCGCTTCAGCCAGTCCAGCCACCTCTACAAACACTCCAAGACCACCTGCCTCAGGTGGCAGAGCAGCAACCTGCCCAGCAGTTTGCTCTAAGGCGCTGCCCCGGGGCCACTGCGGTGGGGCCGACAGACACTGGCGTGCGGTGGTGCCACACACACAGAGCCTTGGCTCTGCCATTGGGGATATCCGGTACCTACCTCGCAGGGTGTCGTGGGCTCGGCCACCCACCAGGAGCCGCACAGCGGGCATGGGGATGTGACCCCCTACAGCGAAGCACCCCCTTTGCAGGGCAGAGGGGTGACAGCGTGGGGATCTCATGAAATAGCACATTTAGAGAACAAGAAACTGAAGTGCAAATTTCCTTTTTTTTGTTGCTCTTTTTTTTTTTTTTTTCTAAAGCATTTTGTAACAGTGAAAGCATTTAAATAATTACTGTAACATGAGTTGCTGCATTATGTGTGGACAACAGTGCAGACCACTTATCTTTAAAAGAGAAAAAGAGCTTTGGCTGCACCTGTCTGACATAATGCTTTCAAATACGCTAATTATAACAATAGTTCTAGGATTATGAATGTATGTTTGGCTGTTTTGTAGTAAAGGACACTGTGTAATCAAGGTGCTTAAATTAAATCCCAGGCAAGTAACTTTTGGACTGCAGTGTACATATAACTTTAATACAGCAAGATCTGGATGTTTGGCTGACTTTTTGGTTTTTTTCCCGTAGAAAGACGTATTAAGTGATAAGTGAAGTACTGTCTCTTGTTTGTGCTATGCCTAGCAGTATTTTAACCAGTTCGTATCTCCTATGTTACAATTCTATATAGGCAGAAATCTAAACAGAGCTTGTCTTTGTTGTTTTGAAGGAGGGAAGTAGTTTGTGATGGCTATTTTTGCCGTGTGAGACAGTCTCCCTCTGTTTCCAGATGCCGACAGTCCATCTGGTCCCTGTTACTGTGTGAGCATGTTGTCCTTTTCTTTTATCTCCGGGCTTTACTTTCCTCCTCTGCACACTTACTGACTTCCCTTCGCAGCTGTGGATTGTTCCTCGGATCAAACTCTCGGGAACAATCCTTGTTTGCCATATCTCATAGAATCACAGAATATCCTGAGCTGGAAGGGACCCACCGGTATCATTGAGTCCAGCTCCTGGCCCTGCACAGGACACCCCAAGAATCCCACCATGTGCCTGAGAAAGTTGTCCAAATGCTTCTTGGACTCAGACAGCCTTGCAGGGCTGTCACCGCTGCCCTGGGGAGCCTGTCCAGTGCCCAACCATCCTTTGGGGGAAGACCCTTTTTCTGGGATCCAACCTAACCCTCCCCTGACACAGCTCCTGAGTCCTGTCAGTGGTCCTGAGAGTGAATAGATCAGTGCTGCCCCTCTGGAGGATATTGAAGATCCCAATGAGGTCTGACCTCAGTCTCCTCCAGGCTGAGCAAACCAAGTGCCCTCAGCCATTCCTCGTAAGGCTTCCCCTCCGGACTCTTCAGCATCCTCATGGCCTCATTTGGATGCTCTCTAGTGGCTTCATGTTGTTTTTATATTGTGTCCCCCCAAACTGCCCCAGTATTGAGGTGAGGCTGCCCCAGGGCAGAGCAGAGTGGGACAATCCCCTCCCTGGCCCGGCCAGCCATGCTGGGCCTCATGTCCCCAGGACACAGTTGGCCTTCCTGGTTGCCAGGGCACTGCTGACTCATATTTATGTCTCTCGATCAAATGTCATTGTCAAATCCAGGCCTTCCACTTAAACTAGTGTCATAAAAGTACTTTTCCACATAAATTAAAAAAACCTAGTGTAAGTTTAATTTTAAAAAATAGCACTGTACCCTTTGGGTATTGGAAATATATCATTCTCCATGTGAGATGTGTAAATCTCATTTTAATTTTGTATTCTTTGATGCCATTGTAACTTAATACTGCCTGCAGGCTCCTTTTTTCCATGTCACAGGTGCACAGGACCTGGTTTTCAGAATCTTTAGCTTTTTAAATAAACTTTTGGAGCACTTCTGCTGATGATAAATGCTGCTCAGCTGTGCAGGAGCTGGATCAGGACGGAGACAGAGGATTCCCTGCACCTGTCAGCGTGTCATTTGCACTTGCGCATCTGAAGTAAACAGGAACGTGGAAACACAGGGGATGGTTGGATTAATTCCTTTAAAATGTTAAGACTTTGCTATAGGATTTACTTAATGGTCGTATTTCTGGCTCTTGATTTTTTTTCAAGCATTAAAAAAAATGCAGTTTTTTAAAGCATTGGGATCCGCCATGTTTTGTTTGATAATAATTTCAGTATCGGGGACTAACAGCACTGAGCTGCATAAACACTCACCCAAGCATCAATAAAATGCAGTATTTTGTACTTTAATATTTTCTTGTGTTGCTTGCATTTCTGCTGTTTTCATTTTTAAAAACAAGGTGTGGGGTTTTTTTGCGTCACATCCAAATTTCTTAAATTCTTATGGCGCATGGGAATAAAGCATCTGTGTGAGCAGGGTGACTAATTAAGAACTAATATAAGCAGATAAACACTTGACTTTTGAACTGTTTTTATAAAATTTTTTTATGTGGAATGACAGTGCAGGAGGACTTCTGTCTTCTTTCTCTGAGAAAATGTTTGACTTGGAGCATTTTTGGAAGCAGCAGCTTTAAATTTCGTTGTCCATTGACACCCTGTGCCTGTGCAGAGGCCTGGAGCCTATGCCTGCTGAGCTGCTTCCTGAGTCTTCCCAAATGAAGCAATAAATTCCTGGAAATGGCATGAATAAAATACCTGGGACCTGAGCTGTCTCCTCTGTGTGAAGGGTCTCACCTTACAACCTGGAGAGCTCATTGCCCTGAATTCCACTCAGAATTGAACTTTTCACAGTGGGGTCTTGTGTGGAGGGTTCAGTGTGTCCGTGTTCTGAAACACCCTGAAATAAACCCTGCATTTTTGTGCTTGTGTCTGACTGGATTCACTGTTTTGTTGCTCTTCACACCAGCCTATACAGAGATACTCATGGTTGTAAAAGTGATTGTAAAAGCCTGTACTTGGTAATATTTTTTTCCCTGGTAGAGTTCTTCATAAGAACTTCTTAGTATGTTTGTTACTGAAATAATGCTGGTATCTACACAGCATCCATCAAGTTCATGATCTGTGGTCGCTGCTACTCTCTGAATTCCTTGTGGGAGTATGATGCAGGTGGAGGAGGTGCTTGTTTCAGAGAAGTTCTGAGATGGACACCTGAGAAGTGCTCCAGTCCCTCTGGCAGCTGATTTACCAGCTAGTGTCTATTTCTTAACATACCTGGGGAATTTGACACATCTGCTGGGACACCAGGTGATTCCCATTCACTGCTTCTTGCATCATCAGGGGTCACAGTAACCTCTCGGGTATTTGATCAAGATTTCTCAGCATCACAGTAACATCACCACCAGCAGAATCTCCAGTGTCAATACTCAAAAATTTTGGAGACCAGCAAACTCCCCCAGCGGACTCATGCCCTGGGTTTTCACAACAAAGTAAATCCCTATTTCTTTTGGGTCAGTTGGAAACTCCTCAGCCATTTGGGATGCTTGACTCCCTCCCTTGCCACAGTCACAAGCCTTCCCTGGTCAGCCCAGGTTAGAAACCTTCAAAACTTACTCTAATGGACCATCACATGGCAATCAGCCAGGATTGTGAATCAAAACTTACTGATAAATGTGTCAGAATCTCTCTGAGGTGTGGTGCAGAGCAAGTTCCAGCAGCCATTACTGTTGTCAGAGCGTGGTTTATGTAGCATCCAGAGAAATTCCACCAGAGTCCAGCATGAGGGACACTTGTCATGGGACAGGAAGCAGAGTGTACTGGGTGTACTCATCACAGGCTTTGTGCTGTGTTCTGGCTTCCTCCCTGCACCAGGTTTATGGTCCCACCAGCTGCTGCCCCTCACCCCAGAACACTTCCCTTGTGCCCATTGCAGCTCCCTCCCTTCTTCCCTCCCTATGTTTCCCCATCCCTCCCTCCACTTGCACTGCTGTCCCCAAAAAATGACAGTTTTTTATCTGTACCCTGCCAGGGAGAAAGCCTGGGTGGAAAGCACAGGTGACAGGTCCTGGGGCAGAGGGATGGGGAAACCTGTACAAACCCACCTTGGAGGGATGAATCAGCTGCTGGTGCCACCATTCAACCTGGAAGTGCCAAAGGGGCTTGTGGTCCCCCTGTGTGGGACTGGCCAACAAGGGGAAGTGAGGAGGAGAAGGAAGAAAAAGGGGGAGATGGCCGATGAAGAACCACAGCTCACAAGGAACCTGAATCCAGGTGTACTCTTCAGCATATTCCTCAGCATGAGGACTGGGAGTATGAGGAGCTCTAAGAAGGCTGGTTTAAGACTGGCAAGAGTGACCTCCACACGACACTGTGGGGGCATCCGTGGGGTAGCCAAGCTGGGTGGCACTGCGTGGCCATGACTGTGACCAGCAGGTTTGTGACAGGGCTGTCCCATCTGCTGCACAGTCACGGGTGACAGGAGGGCACATGGGGAGGGGACCATGGCAAGGCCAATGCACCCTCTGGGGGCAGCTCCACCTTTCTGCTGCAGGAATGGGCCAGCTGGACCTCAGGCTTGTCAAAGCTGTAGCTGCACCATCCCTGGAAGTGCCCAAGGCCAGGTCAGATAGGGCTTGGAGGAACCTGGGCTAGTGGATGGTGTCCCTGCCTGTGGCACAGGGCTGGATGAGCTTTAAGATCCCTTTCAACCCAAACCATTCTAGAGTTCTGTGATCACTGGCATGGAGAGATGGGCTCCAGGATACGGCACCTGTTCACAGAAGTGGGACACTGGCTGCAGGAGACACAAATACCCAAAGCCCTCTAGACATGCTCATCAGGCCTCTCCTGGCAGCTGGAGGCTTTGCCCCTGCTCAGGCTCTCCTTTGCGCTAATGTGTCACTGCACATCTGGGAAAAATGACTGGAGGTGCAGCTGGAACCTGCAGGGGGTTGCAGGACCTCCTAGTGAATTACAGTTTGCCACCCACTTCGCAGCCGTGCCTAGAATTAGTTGTGGGTACAAAAGGCAGAGCTGGAGGTGCCAGGGGAGCTGCACAAGCCTACAAAAGGCAGAGCTGGAGGTGCCAGGGGAGCTGCACAAGTTTGTTTTTTGCCTTTCTTTAGGCACTTCAGGAAGGGGATTGCGCTGTGGCACTGATTTCATGAGACCATTTAACGTGCGCGCTGGCTCCTGTGGCAGCAGCAGCTGTGCTGACAGGGCTGTTACCTCTCTTCCCTGCCTGGCTACGAGCTTAGATATGGCACTGTTGGCCTCTCATTGTGACCAGCAACCAGGTTTTGAGGACAGGTGCTGCCTGTGGTGCTCCCTTGTGGTGCAGCCCATACCAGTGAGCAGAATAGAGAGGAGTTCCAACACGGCGAGTGTTCCCCAAATCAGACCCAAACCCCCATACACGGCCTGCTGGGACCCGCAGCCCCCGCAGTGTGCGCTCCCACATGCCTGGGGCACCCTGTTCTCAAATGACACCAGCACAACACATTCCCTGCTGCTCTTTAATGGCTCCTGGTTGCCGCAGAGGTGAGGGGCCAGGCTGGCCTATCCCGCCGCACCACCGGGGTTGTCACAGCTTCAGCTCGTGGGGCATGGGCTCCCCCCGCAGCCCGGCCAGCAGGTTTTTGGCGGCCAGCACTGCCATGGTGCTCCTTGTGGCGTACGTGGCGCTCCCAATGTGTGGCAGGATCACTGCGGGGACAGGAGGGACACTGATCACCTTCGCAGACCCACGGCAGCCCCTTTCAGGGCTGTCAGAGGTACAATACATATGTATGTGTTATTTACATATTAATAAACAATTAGTATTACTATTATAATTTACATACTTAATTAATACATATGTGTTAATTTTGTCCTGCTTGGTGTTGTTCCAGAGCTCTCAAATTTCCCAAGTCCTGCAAATTTTTCCAGAAAAGTCTCTGCTTCTATCCCTCCCCACACTGTCTACTTCTACCAAAGGAAACAAATAAAAAAAGAGTTTTAGCAAAAAGATAAATGAAAAAAAACAGCTACACATTCATATTTCATAGACACTCAGTAATGGGCAGTTCCAAATTTTCATGGATGTCCCTATGGTTTCGTTTTGGAACAGACTCTCCGTACTCCAGGAATGTCCTCCCTGGAAAGAGGACATTCTGCTCCAGAGCAGCCAAGCAAGCCCCTTCTTAGCCATCCTTCCTCACCTGACTCATCCTTCTCCAGAGAAGACAGGCTTCAGTCCTGCACCTGGCCTTCCCACCTGCTCAGTATTATCCAGGTAACAGGCTGCCTGGGCTCGTGGTGGCTCAGCAGGTTGGCCAGCTCAGCAGCACTCCTGAGGCCGAGACTCCTCTGGGCAGACTCAGCAACCCACTTTAGCCATCTGGGAAGCTTTTGCAGCAGAGTATGTGCCCAGGAGCTTACAGAACACTTGAGTTGGACAGAGCCTGAGCTGCAATTTGGTTTCATATTCAGGCACGTGCTGGTATTGGACCCTCCGTGAATTTCACACACTGAATGGAGACCCACCAGGAAGGTGCTAAACCTGAGCTGATATGGGTGGCTTTCTGGAGAATTAAAACAGCTCCCACACTTGTTTGACATTACATTGATGAGTTCTTACCCCACAGCAGACCCTAACACTGTACAGTAGCTCCCTACAGCCCAATGAAATATACCTGACCTGCCCATCCTTCCCTGGCAACGGAGAGGTAATAGGGACGAGGGATCCCTGTCACACCTGCCAGTGGGCCCCCAAGGAGTGTGGACAGCCTGGCAGAGCTGGGCTCTGGCCACCCTGCTGGACACTTACCACAGTTCTTGAGGGAGAGCAGGGGGTGGTCAGTGGGCAGCGGTTCCGGCGTTGTGACATCCAGGCCGGCAGCTGCGATCTGGCCCTGGGACAGTGCATTGTACAGGTCCTCCTGGTTCACCACGGCACCCCTGGCGAACGCGAGGAGAGAGGCTGGCATCACTGCCAAGGGTCCCACAGGCTCCCAGGGCCACAGCCCACCTGGGACAGCCCAGGCCACGGCAGCAGGTCCCAGGGCTGCCTGATGGGGCTCAGATCCTCTCTGGATGTGTCTGAACCTCCCAGTACAGTGAGCTGTTCCCACTCCAGCTGCCTGCAGTGGGGAAAGAGCTGGGTGCTCCCTGAATAACTTATCTTGCCTTTGGATGGATCCCAAGGGACTTTGGGAAAACATTCCCAGTGCCTGCAGCCATTAAGGCTGAACGTGCTGTCTGGACTCACAGTAGATCCTCTGCACCCACAGCCTGGTGAGGTGACAGCCACACTCCCAGGCAGGGGACTGGGCTATCAGTACCTGCTTGTGTTGACAAACACAGAAGTCTTCTTCATCCTGCTGAAGAAGTCCTTGTTGCACATTCCCTGGGTGGCTGGTGTCAGGGCACAGGTCACCACCACGAAGTCTGACTCCTCGGCCAGCCTTGCGAGTGGGACTGAGGGGAGGAACACAGGAATGTCCCGCTGCAGCTGACACCTGCCCTCAGCAAAGCTCCATGGCCAGCTGCAGCCTGACCCCTTCTCCCATCAGGACACCTCGGTGCTCAATGCGTGGGGACAGACCCCAGATCCTTCCCCTCCTCCCAGGAGCAGCTGCCACCTTCCCTCCCTGTCCACTGTGTCCTGTCCCTTCCTTGTGGGAATGAAACTAATAATCAATGGATGGATGCAGAGAAGGGCAACAGTGGCAGAACAGTTGCAGCTCATGGTTCTGATGGGGGGTCTGATGAGCCCCTGCATGTCTCGTCTTCGCCCAGGTCAGAGAAAGCAGGTACCTCCCTGTCACCACCCCACCACCTCCAGGGACCTGTCTGGGATTTGCTATTTCTTCCCTCGCTACCCCCTCACACTGGGAACCCCAAGGAGCCCCCCACAACTCCCAGCTGGTGCCCTCCCTCTGCTGGCCTGCCCTGCAAATGACACCTCCATGGAGCTGTCCCAGCCACAGTGCTCACTGTGACTGCCGGCCAATGCCAACGTCCCTGACCCAGTGCTGTCCTTACCAAACTCAGCCCCAAACTCTGCTGCGCTTTCTGGTTTCGGGCCACTGCCAGTGTACAGAAACTTCTTGACCCCAAACGGCTTCAGGCGCCGGGCGACTGCCTGCCCTAGGAGGGATGGAGAAGGGTGTCAGGCCACCATGGCTCCATGAGCTGCAAAGGGACCAGCTCCTGAAGCCACTGAAGGGCCACTGTGGTGGGATCACTCCTGCTCCCAGTTGAGACCACAGGGTGGGGAACGGAAGTGTTCTGCTGTGGAAAAGGGCCCACGGGACACTGAACCCACAGCTGCCCTCAGGAGCAAACTGGAGAGCAAGAACTGGCCCAGCTGCCTGCTGGCAAAGTCCACAGCTGGATGGTACCAAGTGCTATGTGGACTTTGCCACTGTTTGTTTTACTGGAGGCCAGGAGGACGGTGTACAGGTTGCTGCACGGATTGCAGGTGGTGGAGGCACCTGAACGCTTGAGAGTTTTAAAGCTGAAGCCTGATGAACCAGCTGGTGGCTCTGGGAGAGTCTGCTGTGCAGCTCCCCTTGCTGTGCTCATGTTTAAACAGGTGACCCTCGGGGACACCATCTTGGCTGAGTCAGAGAGTTCCAGAACGGTACTGGGAAGTTCCAGGCTTGGAAGGGACTGCAAAGGGACTCTCATTCCAACCCTCCTGCCACAGGCAGGGACACCTTCCACTAGCTCAGGTTAAAGATGAAGCTCCAAAGCCACCCTGCCACTGCTGGAGACACAGAAACCTGGCCCCTGAGCTACACTTACCTATCCTGCCCAGCCCGATGATGCCCACCGTGCTGTCGGACAGGCCATATCCACACATCCATAGGGGCTTCCAGGTCGTCCAGCCACCACTGGCAGAGAGAATGGGACAGGAACAGATGTCAGGGAGAGTCTGCTCAGAGCTCAGCCCAGGTGCCTGGTGTGAAGAGGATGAAATGCTCTCCCTGGCCCAGTGTCACCAGCCCTGTGTGGCTCAGCTCGGGAGCCTGGGCCACCCACAGCTGGCACTTACCTCTTGACCTGCTCGGCCGCCTCCGGCAGCCGTCGGCACGCTGAAAGCAGCAGGGCCACTGAGAGCTCCGCGGTGGCGTCGGTCAGGACGTCAGGGGTGTACCCCACGCGGATCCCCCTGCCCAGACAGAGGGGGCTCTGGGGCAGCCTCGGGGTGCTCCCCTGGCACCACCGGCCTGGCTGCCAGCACTACACCTGTCCCAGGTGCTGGGGGACATACCTTTATCTCTCAGCCCTCCTGCCACACCCTTCCCCCAGGTTTGTCTGTGCCTTGGCCTGCAGCCCAGAGGCATCTCCAGCCCAGGCGGGGTGGGGTGACCCCAGCCATGATCTGCCAGGACAGGAGTGCCTGCAGTTGGCCAACCCCAACCAGCCCCATGCTCTGTGGAAGCCCATCTGCCAGAAGGGACCGGCAGAGGGTATGCTGGGGAAAGGGTGCAGAGTGATGCAGGGAGGGATCGGGGGGGCAGGGGTTATCAGAGCCGGGAGGTCAGAGGTGGGAAGGTCAGCGGTGGGGTCGGTGGAGTTACCGTTTCTTGATCTCGTCCAGAGCGAGGTGGTCGAAGCCCACGGACATGGTGCTGATGACCTTCAGGCCGGGCCCTGCAAGACACGAGCAGCGCTGCCGAGCCTGTGCCGGGGGCCCGGGGGAAGGAGGCGGAGGGAAGGGGGGACCCGCACGCACCGGCCGCGTCCAGCACCTCGCGGTCGATGCGGTCGGAGAGCAGGTAGAGAAGCCCGCGCGTCCCCGCCACGCGCGACAGCAGCTCGGCCCGCGGCACCGGCTCCTCTGAGTCCCACTGCTGCACGCGGCACCTGCGGCGGCACCGACGCCGTCAGCCACCGGCACCGGCACCGGGGCCCGAACCGGCACTGTCACCGACAGGGCACCAAGATTCGCATAGGGACCGGCCCCGGGACCGGCCCCGCGCTCACCCGCTCGCCTGCGACAGAACCCGCAGCCCCTCGGCTGGGATCCGCCGCGTCACGAACACCGACATGGCCGCCCCGAGCGCCCCTCCGCGCCCCACAGACCGACCGGAACCGACCGACAGATAGACGGAGGAAACTCTGCCCATGGCCCCGCCCCGGTGTCCGGACAGCCCTCGGCTCCACCCGCACACAAAGGCCACGCCTCGGCCACGCCCCCGACCCCGCCCACATCATGGCCCCGCCCCCCACTCTTCATTCGCTCGGTCCCCCTTGCCTATGTGTGCGCGTATGTTCATACATGGACATATGGACATTCCTATGTGTATCTATATGCTCTTACATGGATGGATATGTATGGACATTCCTACACACACCTGTGTTTATATCCGGCAATATGGGCATTCCCACATGTGTGCGTGTCACACATGGATATATGGCCATTCCTACACATGTATACATGTGCACACACATTCATGCATACACACATGTGTGCAGAACCCCTGGAAAAGCTGCAGCCCACAGCTTGGACAAGTGCATCTTTCCGAGTTAAGGATTGTGCGGATGGCCCAGCCCAGACAGTGGTGGGAATGGTGCCATATCCAGCTGGTGTCTGGTCATTCGTGGTGTCCCCCAGGGATTAGTGCTGGGCCCAGTCCTGTTCAATGTCTTTGCTGATGATCTGGATGAGGGGATCGAGTGCAGCCTCAGCAAACCTGTGGATGACACCAGGTTGGGTGGGAGTGTTGATGTGCTGTAGGGCAGGAAGGCTCCTACAGAGGGATCTGGACAGGCTGGATCCACAGGCTGAGGCCTATGGGGTGAAGTTCAAGAAGAACAAGTGCTCCTGAATCCTTNCCGCCACGCGCGACAGCAGCTCGGCCCGCGGCACCGGCTCCTCTGAGTCCCACTGCTGCACGCGGCACCTGCGGCGGCACCGACGCCGTCAGCCACCGGCACCGGCACCGGGGCCCGAACCGGCACTGTCACCGACAGGGCACCAAGATTCGCATAGGGACCGGCCCCGGGACCGGCCCCGCGCTCACCCGCTCGCCTGCGACAGAACCCGCAGCCCCTCGGCTGGGATCCGNCCTGTGGATGACACCAGGTTGGGTGGGAGTGTTGATGTGCTGTAGGGCAGGAAGGCTCCTACAGAGGGATCTGGACAGGCTGGATCCACAGGCTGAGGCCTATGGGGTGAAGTTCAAGAAGAACAAGTGCTCCTGAATCCTTTGGCCACTTTGTCCACATCAGCCTCATGAATGCTCGAGGCTGGGGCACAGCAGCTTGAAAGTGTCCAGTGGGAAAGGGATGGGGGTGCTGGTGACAGTGGTTGGACATGAATCCAGACGTACCCAGGTGTACAAGAGGCCAGTGGCCCCTGGACTGTCCCAGCCATGGTATGTCACAGCCCCAGGGCAGTGCCCATCCCTGTGCTGGCACTGCTGAGGCCCCTCGTGTCCTGTGTCAGGTCTGAGCTCCTCAGACAAGAAGAACATTGAGGGGCTGGAGCATGTGCAGGGAAGAGAACGGAGCTGGGAAGTGGCTGGAGCAGCAGGAGCAGCTGAGGGAGCTTGGGGGGCTCAGCCTGGAGAAAAGGNCCCACAGCTTGGACAAGTGCATCTTTCCGAGTTAAGGATTGTGCGGATGGCCCAGCCCAGACAGTGGTGGGAATGGTGCCATATCCAGCTGGTGTCTGGTCATTCGTGGTGTCCCCCAGGGATTAGTGCTGGGCCCAGTCCTGTTCAATGTCTTTGCTGATGATCTGGATGAGGGGATCGAGTGCAGCCTCAGCAAACCTGTGGATGACACCAGGTTGGGTGGGAGTGTTGATGTGCTGTAGGGCAGGAAGGCTCCTACAGAGGGATCTGGACAGGCTGGATCCACAGGCTGAGGCCTATGGGGTGAAGTTCAAGAAGAACAAGTGCTCCTGAATCCTTTGGCCACTTTGTCCACATCAGCCTCATGAATGCTCGAGGCTGGGGCACAGCAGCTTGAAAGTGTCCAGTGGGAAAGGGATGGGGGTGCTGGTGACAGTGGTTGGACATGAATCCAGACGTACCCAGGTGTACAAGAGGCCAGTGGCCCCTGGACTGTCCCAGCCATGGTATGTCACAGCCCCAGGGCAGTGCCCATCCCTGTGCTGGCACTGCTGAGGCCCCTCGTGTCCTGTGTCAGGTCTGAGCTCCTCAGACAAGAAGAACATTGAGGGGCTGGAGCATGTGCAGGGAAGAGAACGGAGCTGGGAAGTGGCTGGAGCAGCAGGAGCAGCTGAGGGAGCTTGGGGGGCTCAGCCTGGAGAAAAGGAGGCTCGGGGGGACCTTCTGGCTCTGCAACTCCCTGACAGGAGGGGGTAGCCGGGGGGTAGGGGGAGTGTTGGGCTCTGCTCCCTGGGAACAAGGGATAGAAGGAGAGGGAATGGCCTCCAGCTGTGCCAGGGGAGGGTCAGGTTGGACATGAGGAGGAATTTCTTGCTGGAAAGGGTGGTCAGGCACTGTCAGGGGCTGCCCAGGGAGGGGGTGGAGTCCCCACCCCTAGAGGTGTCCAAGGAAGGCCTGGCTGTGGCACTCAGTGCTCTGGGCTGGGGGACAAGGTGGGCATTGGGCATAGGGGGGACTCAATTGGCTGGGAGCGCTTTTCCAACCCCAGTGTTTCATGATTCTGTGATTCTGTGATATACACATGTCTGCATATACTTGTGTATACATACATTCTTTTACACACATTCATGTCACGTCTTATTTTGGGAGGAGTTCCTCCTGACAGCCTCTGGTGGTGGCTTTGGAGGATCCCAAAGGCCACATGGTCTGAGTGCTGCCTCTCAAGGTGCTGATCAGACACTGCTTGTTAATTAACCCAGATTTAAATTCTCTGGAGTCCTGACCTGAAATGTACTCTGTGACTGCAGGGAACCCAAGGGAGCCATGATCTCGACAGGTAACACAGGTGTGTTCTGTCTGGGAACAAGCACGAGGGCAGGTGGATAAAGACAACAAGGCTGAAGGCAAGGTGGAAGTGGAGTTCAAGGAATATGTCCCAGAATATCACTCCGTCTGGGATTCCTTCTGCTGCTTCAGGTGGAATTTGTCTTCAGTGTGATACACCTTCAGAGTATCAGATTACACCACCAGAATTGATTTTATTTTTTAATAATTGCTTGAAGTTTATTATATGCTGCTGAGCTGGCTTATGTTTTGAGCTGAGACCTTATCTCCCTCCTTGATCCGGTAGATTTGTGTTGGGAGTACCTGCTCTCCAGTGTAACACATCTGGGCTCATCCTGCTGGGTTTTTCCTTTCTGCTTCCCAGTGTTGGTCCCAGCAGATGCGGTGGAACTGCTGCCTCAGGCTCTCTGGCAATCTTCAAGCACTGGTTCAGTCCCTCCAGCTAGAGGGAGACCTCCAAAGAGGGTTTATTTAAAAAATGAAGTGCACAATGCTCGCAAAAGTGTGGGTTTATCAATTAAAATCACCTTTAAACCACCTCCTTCATTGTGTGGCTTCAGGTCTGGAGTCCCCTGGCCCCCCTTGGTCCCTCTGGAGAGACTAGAGTGCTGTGGTCCTACACTGCACCTCCCAGGGGCTCTTGGCAGCAGAGCCAGGGGATCCTGGAGGCTGGAGGCACCTCCAGAGGTCACCATGTGCAACCTTGCTCAAAGCAGGGTCACCCTGGCTTGGGATAACCATCCCTCATTTCCCCTTTGGACATTTTCCAGATATTATGCACATGCAGGTGTGTATACACACTCTCCCCCTCCACACATACATAAATGCTTAATTTACAATTAATATTTTCTGTATGTGCTCTGATGCACTCCTGTTACCCTGATACCCTGGTGAACACTGAACTGTGAATTCCGTTTTCACTGTCTGGTTTATTCCAAGCAGACCTGCTGACATTCCCACTACTGGGAAACTCCAAATCCTGTCTGTAAATGAGGGAGATGAAAGGGTGCCATGTCTTTCTCTGCTTGCAGCTGAGGGGGAAGGACACCAAAAGAGTTGGGAGTACTCCCACCTTGGATACAGCCAGAGTTTGATGAGATGTTAGGGTAGGTCAGAAATAACCATCAGCTTTCCCTCTATGAAGGTGATGTCCTTCAAAACACCAGCCATCCCTGGCAGAGCCAGCAGCTCTGTGGAAGTTACAGGAGTGTGGAGGTGTGGCAGCTCCTTTAAAAAAGACAGTAAAATGGGTG
>VYXB01008794.1:170832-188332 GCA_013397135.1 Pachyramphus minor
GATCCCATCCCATCCCATCCCATCCCATCCCGTCCTGTCCCGTCCTGTCTGTCTTGGTTTACTGACAATATGTGCCAGGAGTAGAGCACTCCCCACCACTTTCCTCTTTTGTTTGTTTCCCTCACCCTAAATTATGAATTTTTGTTGAAACTATGAGGCATCTGAGTGAAGTAGCAAAATTAAAAACAGTTTTACTAAGAAAGAGAGAACAACACAAAACAAAGCATACAATAATGACAGAAAAAAAAAGTGTTGATCCCCCCACCAGAACAAGAGAGAGTTCTGGGCCCACTAGCAAGTTTGTCTTATGAAATTCTCATGGCATTTACTGACAGGACCTTTTATCCTTTCCTGCCCTGCACAGAGAGAGAGGGTAGAGGTGTTCCTTGTGCTCTCCAAAACTATATAATGATATGAAAAAGTTAAAAAAACACAGTCTTCTTCATTTAGCTACACTATAACACCATCCCATGCCACCCCATCTCACCCTCTCCCACTCCATGACATCCCATCCTGTCCCCCACATCCTGGGGATGGCAGAAATGATGTCTGGGCAGTGGTGTGTGGACTCTGCCTGGGTTTATTCCTGACAAAATCATCAATGTTTGGCTGGAAGGGGCCTACCTAATCCAGTAGCAGCCAGCCTAGAACCACACCACAGTGTGCCCCCAGCAGTGTGGGACCTGGTCCTTCAGCCTGATCACTGCTGTACCCTCACCAGCTGTCCTGGCATGAGTCTCCTTCCTGCAAGACTTCATTCCCCATGATGCTAGAAGTGTCCCAGTGCCAGATCGATTCCACTGCTGTGATGCCATCACACACACAATGCCATTGCACACATGTGATGACATGCACTTGCACACAGGTGGTGTCATCCCACACACATGAAACCCCTGCACAGGCGTGATGCCATCGCACATACATGATGCCATCAGACACAAGCAATGCCATGACACATGTAATGCCATCGTACACACGTGATGCCATGGCACACACATGATGACATTAAAAACATGATGCTTCTGCACACACGTGATGCTATCACATACACGATGCCATCAAACACACACAACGCCATCAAACACATGTGACTTTTTACAGGGTGAGTGATCAGCCATTGGAATGGGCTGCCCAGGCAGGTGGTGGATTCTCCGTCCCTGCAGGTTTTTAAGGTGAGACTGGATGTGGCATCAGTGCCATGGTCTGGGAATCATGGCGGGGTTGGATCAATGGTAGGACTTGATGATCTCAGAGGTCTTTTCTAACCTGGTTGATTCTATTATTCTGTGATTCTATGACATTGGCAGGGCTGGTGGAGTCCTGCCACTCCCTCCAGTCCCTTGGGCAGAGGGACCCAGAGTTGCACATGGGATCACACTGCCCTCCTGATGGCTTTTCACTCTGTCCTGGTCAGAATTTCTTTCTGCTGCTGCTCCTGCTTGCCTTGCTGTGCCCTCAGCCCTGTGTCCCTGCTTACCTTGCTGTGTCCACATCCCTGCTACGCCCATGTCCTGTGTGACCATGTCCCCTTTCACCTTGCTGCATCCAGTCCCTGCTGTACCAACACTTCTGTGTGCCTTGCCGTGCCCATGTCTCTGCTGTGCCCATGTCCCTACTTTGCCTGTGCCTCTATTGCGACCATGCGCCTGTGTGCCCATGTCCCCGTGTGCCTTGCTGAGTGCTGCCACTTCAGGCTCTGCAATGCTCACAAGTCCATCAGCTGGGTGAAATCCCACCTTCACTGGAGGGCAGGAGTGTGCTTGGGCTGTTGGACTGTTGCCACAAACTTATTTCTAAAACATTTTTAGAGGTTTCCTGTAGAAAGGAAAAACATATTGTCCCCATTTCACCCTCATTTGTTTCTTTAATGTTCCTTAAGGGATACCTGGGATTCTGCATTTGGCAGTAATTGAAATGATGCTTTTCTAAGAAGTGATATTTTAATCTCTTTTTTTAAAAGAGACATTTAAAACAAGGCTCAAACCTCTACCTGGAGAGAATTCAGTGGGCAGAACAACCTTTGCAGCCTGAAGGACAAGGGATTGTCCAGGACAGCAGCAAATGCTATAAACAGGAATAAACCAAAGCTCATACCTTCATGGTGACAGTTTTCCAACTGCAAAACATGGTTTTCTCGTTTTAATGCTCTCAATAGAAGGACAGCACCGTGCTCAGGGCAGTACCTGTGGCAGGGCAAGCGGCAGAGGGATGAGACACAGCAAAGGAAAGCAGGACATGGATAACTACAGAGCATTTAGAAAAAATGCAGAAAAAAGGCAGGCAGATGGCATGAATATTAGTGCATGGAAATGACTAACACTCTGAGAATTTCCCAGTGTACTTCTGACTGGTTTGGGCTTGCTTTTATAATTAATTTATGGAAAGAACCTAAATTGGGAATAAACACAGTCTCACAAATCCCTCCTAATCTCTGCCTGTATTTTTGAAATGATACCCTGAAGGTATAGTTCCTCACAATGATTAAACTGCTTTTCTTTTAAGAATTAAAAGGGACCTTTTCCACACAGCCGAGTGGTGGGTGAACAGCCAGGCCTGCACTCTGACCTGCTCTAGATTTAATCTACTGTTGGAAATGCCTGGATGGGGCATTTCCCCACTGGACTGCTCGATGCCAAATCTGCCAATACTTTCATTTTGGATTCATGTACTTTAATGCAAAATATGACCTGGTGTATTGTCAGCTACCTAATGACTCAGAAGCACTCAGTTATTAGCATAAATTTGGAAACTTCCCTGAAAATGAAAGAAAAACTGTATTTAATTAATTGGCTGCTTCTCCCTGCCAGTGGAAGCCAAGTTCTCTCCTGTGGGCGGGGTGTGCAGAAGGTACTCCGTGTTCTCCAGGATGCACTGACAGATTTGGGGCTGTGTTGGTTTGGGGCAGCTCTTCATGAGAGGATAAGGCTGGGGAGATATGGGCTTTGCCTCACACCTGGGCTTCTAGTGCTGCTGGCCCTCCTGGGGGTCGCTGCCTGCTCGTGTCCCCCCACGGAGGGAAGCAGCAGCACGTGTGAAAAAGCACAGCAGTGTCTGGAATGCTACCCACTGGCTCTGCTGGGATACAGATCCCTGGGGTGGTTATGGTTCTGGGGTTGGACCTGGGGAGGGTCTGGGACTGAAGACATGAGTGTGGGAAGCAAATGAGGATTTTTGTGCACAGCTTATTGTGCTTCAACACGGAAATCAAGGTAAGAATTACCTGGGCCACAGCCTGTGCAGGTCAATTATGCATTGGAGAAGTCTTTTCTTTGTTGCCTCCAGTAGCATCTCCATGTAACAGCTAAAGAGAAAATACTGCACTGCCCAGGAACTCCCTCACCCTCATGGACATGGTGACATGGCAAGACCACCTGTCTGTAGCTGTGGGGGAACCAGGCTGCACATCCCATTCCACAGTCTGCTGGTTGTGCTACAGTAGCTCCAGGAGGGACCTGGAAGGTGGCCAGATGGGTGACAGGAGCAGAGAATGGTGGGGGATGACACTGTGATCCCGCAGCGGGTGTCACTGAGGACATGTGGCTCGAAACTCTCACTGCCCAGGGATGGCCAGCAGCCCAGCCAGGAAGGCAAGATTTAGGAGTGCCAACCCCTCTGTGCCCCTGTGCCAGTGCTGGGCAGAGTCCTCATGGCACTGTTCCCTATGGCATTCCCTGCACATTCTTTGGGGTGCAGCTCCACCTTGCCAGAGCAGAACCTGAAGCTGGATTGTTTTTTGCAAATTCTGTATAATATATATAAAATATAATATATNACCAAACATGATCTTTATTTTCAGAATATTGCTGCAATAATTAAAATGTTTTGAAAGGTGTTCTGTTCCCAGAAGTAATAAATAGTTTTGACTGTTTTGCCCCATTAATTGCACATTAGTTAAATATGTGTATTTTATAATGTGTATTCACTCATGTTTGAATATGCATTATGTCCTTTAATGCACAGTAATTATTTGGTACATTATTATAGGCTCTTCCTGAGCCACCCCTTCCCAGAGAGTAGGTGTTTGTGTTGGCTCTGGGGGTGCACAGCACCAGGTCTGGGGGCCACGAGGCCAGGCAGCACTTCTCTCCTGGGGGACGACATGCACTTTGGGTGACAGCCAGTGTTGGCTGGGAAAGGTCTGTGGAGGATGCTCAGATTCCTTTTTTCCCAGCTGAGGAGGCCCCAGTTTTGGTTGCTCATGGTCAGCCCAAGCTCCAGACTTGGTGACCAAAGGGTCATCTCCTAGCAACCTTCACCAGGGGCTCTGTGTTCTTGGTCTTTAGAAAATTTTCATTGCACTGTCTTGATGGTAATAGCTGAAGCCTGCCTGGTGAGGAGAGGAGGACCACCAGCATCTGGCTCATGACCATGAGGGTTTGGGGCAGGACAGGACAGGCTGTTCCTGTGATGGCTGTCACCTCCCAGGATGGCTTGGTTCTGCTTTTGGACCTGGCACTTGTCAGCGAGAGGTCGGCAGAGTCTCCATCTGTTAGGGAGAGTGGGAACAGCCTTTGACAGGTCACTCGATGACTGAGGAGCACTTGGTATGTCTGCAAGCTCACAAACCTTGACCAGAACACCCAGGTAAATGCGATCTTCCTGATCTCTCACCCCTACCCTGTGGAAAACAGCTCCCAGCAGCTGAACTGGCACTGGATTAAAGATCAAATAATGAACTGGCACAGGTCGTCGTGTTCCCAGGCACGTCTTTCAACTGTCTCCCTTCCTCCTGCTGCTGTTCCCAGATGCTCCTGGAGCCCCATCAGCGCCTGGGGATGGTCCCTGTGGGGATCACCTGCCCTGGAGAGCAGCACTGAGCTCCCCAAGGAGCCAGGCCATTACACACAGCACCAGTGCAGCAGAGCTGGGGCAAACCTGGAGCAAAGTTGTACAAGGGGAAAGGGACGCACATCCTTTGCCTGGAAGGGTTCCAAAAGTGAGGGGGTTCCAGCCCCACGCTTGGGGTCCTTCCAGCAGACCCACATCCTCACTGCAGCCATTGGTCTCCTGTGGGAGCCTTCTGTGAGCAGGAGAGGAAGACACAGTCCTGTTCCCAACTGGCTGCCCCTTGGCAGTGCCGTGGCTGTGCCCCCTCCCCAGGAGCTGTGGCTGGTGGCTGTGCTCCCAGTGACAGATCCAGCTGCAGTTTCTGAGGAACAATGCGCTTCTACTGTACAGGACCAGATTGTACATCAAAACTATTATTTCCAACATCTCTGGCTTAATTGTAAAACTATAATACAAATGACATTGGGGGTTTGCTGAAGTTAAATTTTAATAGCAAGCCAGTGCCCTTTTAATGACATTTTATACATTTAAATTGGGCATGATCCCTTTGGGAACAGTAATTTTATTCATGGAGATTATGTCTAATTTGAATATAAAAACACCACTAAAAAGATATTGGATTTGCTATTTTTCACTTGCAGGAGCTCTGGAGTCCAATCTTCCCAACTGACTGGGCTTTGGTGGATTAAAAACCCCAACAATCTCCCACCCCAACTTCCTTCTAGCAAGTGTGGTGTAGAGATCTGTGTGTGCCAAACCACCTCTGACACTGGCCTGTGTTGGCTCTTGGTAGGCTCTGAGGTGCAGCCACTTGGGCCAGCCCTCCCATGGTGCTGGGCATGGAGGGGTGAGGGGCAGGAGGCCAAGGGGCAACCACCCAGGACAGGCTGCAGCTGTGGTCAGAGAGTTCCATGTTCTTCTCCAGCCTCTGCACAGATCCTGGTGCAGCTGCACTGGTGCCTGCTGGGGATGGCAGCTGCCTCCACCATTACTCCCCTTTCCTGTGCAGGAGCTGGCCAGTGTCCAAAATCTAGCACCAAACTAATGACTCCTGTCAGACTGGCAAGTGGCTTGGCTGGGGTGGTCCTCACCCGGCAGAGGGCAGGGGCGGGTCTGGCTGACAGTGCACTTCGGCAGCAGCAGCCCCACTTGTCCTTTCCAGTGACAGCACAGGTAGAGATGGACGGTCGGCAGGTACAGCTCTGCAGGGACTGTCACCACCCACACTCACCCAGCCATGCGTGGTGGACCCTCACTGGCTGGTGCCACTCTGAAGAAAAAGGGACACTGGCACAGCACAGCCAGGGATGTCCGTGGACACCCAGATGTCTCCTGCAGAAGCCAGGTGTCCTTGGTGGGGAGACTGCTGAGCAGAGGTGCCAGCCTGGTGGGAAGCACCCTGGGGTCTCCTCTGTCAGGGTGGCTGGTGGAGGACTGAGGTCGGTTCCAGCTGTCCTGGCTGTCCATTGCAATGCAGAGCACATGCCTGCTGCATGTGGGGCTGCAGCAGGAAGAAACACATTGTTTGGTAAGGTCTGTGGATGAAAAAATGGCTTTTTTCCACCCAGGGACCAGAATAAAGCCACTGGGGTGGTAAAACCTCTCAGCTCCTCAGGTGAGCGGGTGGGGAGACCCGTGCAGTGATGGAGAGGCAGGTGCCTGTGGGGATCCGGGGTTTGGCGGTGGCAGGGTCCCAGCAGGAAGGAGCGCACGCAGCCTCCCTGGCCGCCAGCCGAACCCCTCGGCACCGCGGAGCTGATAACGGTGCTGACGCCGATGGGCGCTGCACAAAGCAGCAACCTCATCTCTGAGACGGGATAAACTGTTTGGCCTTTGGACAAGATTATTTCTGTTCAGAACAAGATTGTTATCACATAATTGAAAATAATTATCCAATGCAAATTGGCTTCAAGTTGGCAGCTGAGTTAAGACAGCACGTTTCCAAGCTGTCCTGAGGAGAGCTGAGCAAGAAGCTAAGACTGTCCATAGGGCTGAACAGGGAGGATACCAGGGGAGGCAGACGTTCCCTTTGCAACACCTGCACCCCTCAAGGAAAATGTGGGACCTACCTGGTGTTTTCATGAACCAGGGTCCTCCTGTTTGCCTTGCCAAAGCAGCCACTCTGACAGTAGTGGGAGCATTGGTGCGGGAACCAGCTACTTGAGAAAGCTCTGCTCAGGTGTGACAGAGACATTGTTCACAAGTCTGTACCCTCACCTGGGAGTGTCTGCTCCTAGGATTTTGTCACATGGAGGAAGCAGCTATCCTGCTGCTGTTGACTGGGAGAGCTGCAGTGCGGCTGATGGCCTAGTGGGGCTGGGGCACAGCTGGGATATAGAAACCGCTGAAGAAACTACGGGAACAGCCTCCCTGGAGCTCTGACCCACGCAGGCACCAAAGCCTCAGATTGGTTTGTTCCTCTTCCACTGGACCTGTTCTGGCCACACACAGTCAACCTGTCACTCCAAATGTCACCTGTGTCCGCATGTTCCCATCAGCGAACTGAGGAGGACCAGAGATCCCTGCATGGTGTCTGTGTAATTTTCCCCACCCCTCAGCGCCTGCTGAACCTTCCCCTTCTGGGGACCTTGTGGCCACCCCTGCCTGCAGGCTCCATTGGCTGTTTGTGGGCTTCCTGCAGCTGTTCCACCTTCAGAGTATCTCCTCTTCCTCTTCCTTGTTTTCTGCCTGAACAGGTTTGGATTAGACAAGACCTTCACTAAGCACACAATGCCCATGCCAATGCACAAATACAGCAGAGAATACCAGTTTCCACAACAGTTTTTCTATGATTTGACCAGAATGCCAGGTTAATTAAAAAAAATCCCAATGTTTAAATGCAGTTTCATCAGGAGAAGTATAAAACCTCTGTAAGAATCTCTGTCAGGACTTTTCAAACCTTGCAAAGCACAATTAGACACAGTCAAATATTGCCCCGGTTAAAGACTATTAATTTTCCTTACATTTGCCATGAATTAATTTTTTCTGCCTGTATCAACAGTGTTTCCTTTATAAATACAACTGGCTCCTTTACATTGAAAAATTAAATTTGCTCTGATAATGAACCAAGGTGCTAATAATCATTTTGCAATGCAAAAAAAGTGCAATTACTGCTGCTGCGCCATGCAGTGCCATGGATGGTTGTTGCTGACCGTGCTCTGTCACTGTCACCCACGTTCCCATCTAGAAGGTGCAGCATGGGAGCCCTAGGTGCTCAGGTGTCAGTGTCCACCCGTTCATGTGAACTGAACCTCAGGTTTGCTCAGTGCCCTTGAATAGCTGATGAGTGACACATGGCATGGAACAAGATCTGTCAGTGAGAGAGAGAGACTGACTTGAGGCACGGGGGTCTGTGTGATCACCGTGGACCACCAGTCTTGGGTATGGCATGGTCACAGACACAAATAGTTAAGTGACATTCCCAGCAGATTCTACAACAAGTGGACAGAGAGATTGATATATTCTGGCAGACTTTAGGGAAAGGAACGCTTTTAGGAGGAGCCAGCCCTGTGCTATGTCACAAAGACACATCCAATTCCTCCCACAGGTGTGCAACAGACACAGACACCTCAAATCACAGTGCTTCTTTCTTCCTCAACCTCACTGTGTAGTGGCTGCAACAAATGATGGACCCAATACTCCCTTTTCCCCTCTTCACTCCTGGGACACCTGCCCCCATTACCCAACAAGACTCTGACCTTCTGATTCATCCATCTTGTCTCCTCTGCAGCACCAGGGCTGAGCTCAGCCCTTTATTTATTCACGCAATGTAGGTTTCCTCATGCTGCTTCACCAGTGCACATCAACTGTGACCTCGAGACACCGTCCTCTCCTGGGATGAGCATGTTTTCCAGTCCCAGGCATCTCTAGAGTAAGGGCTGACAGTTCTTTAAAGCAAGGGGGAAGCAGGCGGGAGGAGTGACAGGCTGAAGTACATTGTGATTTAATAGGATAAAGCAGAGCTCGATGGAAGCTCAGCCGACCATTCGCTGGGCCCAGCCCAGGATTGTAATGCAGAGCTGCCCTTTCACAGCACCTGAGGTGGTGATATTTGTGCTGCTGGAAAATCCATCACCCCTTTTTGTAATTTTTCTCATCCTCCATTCCTCACTGAATGCAAACATATCTCCTGCTGCATTATGCTTGCACTGAGCTCAGTAAGATCCATCAGCTGCCTGACAGAAGCCTTACTGGGAGTGCTGGGTGGCACTGGTTACTGGTGACAGCTGGCACTGGACACAAACTGCTTTGTCCCAAGCAGTACCAGACAGAGCCCTGGGCGCCAGTTTCTGTCACACCTGGTTTACCCACGTGCCTGCCTGTAGAACAAACCAGCCTTGTCTATGTCCCTATTTCCTCACTAGTGGCATTATCCAGACTCCCTGGGTTTCCCCCAAATGCTCTGATTGGTGCTCTACTGCAGATTCTTGCAAAGCCCGACACCAGTCAGTGCCAGAGCTGATGTTGCTCCCTGCTGGGACCCAAATGCACCTGTGGTTCACGCCCCAGGTTGGATGCGCAGCTGCAGGATCTCATTTCTTTTCCCACAGTGGAAACTAATCCCAGACTGTGATGAAGAGGGCTGAAGGATGTTCCCTCAACCCGGCTCCTATCTGCTTCCAAGTGTCACTGCATCACCTTTTTCACTTCCCATGGCATAAAAAACCTGCTTTCTCTGTCTTTTACTCACTGTCCTGCAACTGCAGGCAGCAGAGACCTATCAGAGCAAAGGCTCTGCAGGGCTGGGTACCTGCAGGATTCAGAGGGACATCCAGAGGCAGTTTTACCACAAACGCATCATCTGGTGCTGGCAGCAGGTGATGCCAGTGACAGGCAGGGGACACAATCTCTAGCCAGGCATCAGTGGGTCTCACCCAAGTATCTGTGTAGGTCACCTTGTCTAAACTCCCTGCCACTACCTTCCCAAGGCAAGGCAGGTTCTGCCACCAGCACAATATAGGGTTTGAAAAACTCTGTATCAGTTGCCCAAGGTGAAATCTTGGCTGAAGCCACTGAACATCAGAGAAAGAGCTCAGGACTCCTGGCTGATCTGACTCCTGCCATGATGGCGAGGTACCTGCTCATCAGGAGAGAAATCAGGAATAACTCTGACTTGCTCCACACCTGACCACCCTGTGGGACTGCACATGGTAACTAACATAAAGGCACCTCTTATGTGCAGGAAATTCACTCGCCTCAAGACAACTTAGTTGTACAGGTGACCAAACTGACCCATCAGAAAAGCTGGAGCTGATCTTGAACTTCAGCTAAAATGACACTTCTCCCTGAATGCCAGGTTTGTGCTGGTTTGTCTAAAGGCCAGTGGAACTTTAACTCAAATAGAACCCAGTACTGAAAGCCAAAAAGGGACATAAAACACAGTGCCCATGAAAAAAGTAATTTCCATGCTACAGGCAAGCATTTTCAGGGATGGAATGATTTTTTTTTTCATTAAGGTTAAAACCTACTTTTTTTTGGTATCATCAAGAACTTTTCAATCAAGCAATCAATGAAGTTAAGCACAAATCAATTTTTGTTGCCAAGCACATACTGAAGCAAACCTGGGCATTATGGTCCCAAGTACTATGCAGGTGTAGCTCTGCCCCAAACACCTCTGAGATGGGGTGACAGGATCACCAAAATGCCTGTGTTCTCACGGGAGACTTTGCCAAACAAAAACCTGATGAATTTAGGGAGTACCAGCATGGGATAACACTGGCAGAAGGATAGTCCTGAATTTTAACTTAGGTGCCCATTTCCCTTTCCATGTACCCTTGAGGGGTATAAAGAGTTTCTAATTTTAACACAGAACTGCAGCATGAGGAGAGGAGTTGCACCTCAGTGACACTGTGCTGTTAGTTACCATCAGCTGCTCAGAAAAGGAGTGGCACAGTAGAGAGCAGGTCACAGAGCAGCAGGGTATAGCAATTTCCTTTTCAAAACAGTAGAGTATAAATACTATTGTTTTTTTCCTTTTCTCTTGCCTGAGGTTATATAGTTTCAGCTCAGGAAAGAGAATACGACACTGCTTTCAATTATGCTTGGAACGCAGGGAAATGAGGAATAAACTCACTTTTTTTCATATTCCTCATATAAAGTTTTATTTGGGTTAGTCCTTTGATGAAGCATTTCATTCTTACAAACCCTAAAACAACACGCTGAATTCCAGTGTACAAAAATAACTGTATTTGAAAAAAATTATTAAATTTTAGCCCAATATGACTGGAATCAAGTATGTTCTTCATATTCTGCTCTCTTTTCTCCAGAAACAGCTTCCACATAAAGAGGAACAAGGACAGATTTAGTGTGAGATGTAAACTTTGTTCCATGCCCAGCTGCTCACCCCAACCCAGCTGACCAGCTGGCAAGGAGAGGGGTGGGGCTCGAGGGAGCCCCGAGAGCCAAGCACTGAGGGCAGTGGATTCATGGCACCATGCAGGAATGCGAGACAGGCAACTTCTGCATCCCAGAGTGTAAAGCAGTGACTTGGCTGCCCCTTCCAGGAAGGAGGGAAAGTGCCAGGTTCCCCTCTACGCTCTGGAGAGGAATGATGGCTGGGGGGATGTGCTTTACACCCGTGTTCCTGATCTCCATCTTGACCCTTCCTGATGCAAGTCTCCCTGGCACCAGCTCCAAAGGCGCCGTGTTCCATGGCAGCAGATCCTGCTCTAACAGCAGAGTCACATCTCACCAGTGAAGAAACAAACCCTGCCAAATCCAGCATGCCCCCCACAATCCCCAAGCAAAGAAAATAAACATACAAACTATTCTGGAACCACCCCAGGTGGGAGCACTGGGACCCACTGGCCACAGCAACGGCTCACAGAGACAGAGTGGTCTGGGAGTGTGTGTGGCACACAGGGTCAGGGATGGGCTCAAATTAATGTGCTAAGAGAGAGACAGAAATAAAGAGCAGGCAGAGTCAGAGCCAGCAAATGCCAGTGCTACCTGCCTACCTCCCTGTCACCGGGATTTCTGTTTGGACTTCTTCCTCCGCTGTTTTATGAGGAATAGATTGTCCTTTCTGTCAGGACTAGTATCTTTCTGCTTTTTCCATTTCTTCTTCCTTTTGACACCTTCCAGAGGCTCCTGCACACACCTAGCCTTTCTGCCTAAGAATGCCTGGAAAATGGACTTGTGACGAACCCTGCTGCCCTTGCGCACCTGCTGCTTGCACCCCCGAGGGAAGTCTCCCTCTGGGTCACAGCAGATTTCAACACCCCTGCTGTTCTTCTTCTCTCGGGATTTCCCTGCCTGGGACACCTTCATCTTCTTGTACTGCTCGCCATCCTTGTTCTGTTTCTTGTGTTGTCCTTTCCAAGGTTTGCTCTTTTTCCTGTGGCTGTGTTCCTCAAGCTGTTCTTCCTGCCACGGTGTTTCGGACTGTTCCGGCAGAAGGCCAGCTTCCTGCAGGTCTGGAAAGCAAAGTGTATTAGTTCAAAAGCTAAAAACCCTAAAACCTCGTGCCCAAGCCACCACAGCTCCTTAAGTACATATAAAATTAGACAAAAATTTATCTCTGACAGATAGATATTTTCATGTCATCAGGTTATAATCTTAACAAATTACAATTTAATTCCCTTCCTGTTATTTTATGGCATTTTCAATGTCAGTGGATTTTTTTAGAATTAAAACCTGACAATACCCAGTGAGTGACTTTGACACAATCAATTTCCACAGTAGACATGGATGAATAAAGTCACAGCAGCCTTTTACTACCACTGGACTACATATTCTAATCCATGCACCTTTTCCTGACACTTGAAAATAATTCCACAATGTTTCTAAAAAGCAGCAAACAGAGAACTGTAAGGTGGGAGGGATCTCCCAAAACACACTGTACCTGCCACCTTTCTTTTTAACCTATTTGCTCTCCTCTTGATATCGCATTCATCATCGTAGTAGTAGATGAAGGGAGAAGCCGGGAACATGCTCCCCTGCATCCGCTTCTCCGAGCACTCCTGCAAAACACATTTCAGGTCACTAGAGGCGGCTAAGTGGCAATTTTCCTGGAAGAGAGATGGGCCGGGTCCTGTAGGTGCTGGTCTGTACGTGCAGGGGATGTGGCCAGCACCGACATTTTCATTACCAGCCTGTAATCCCTCCTGTGCACACCCAAATGCTGGCACTTTGTGAGCACACAGAAGGAATCCTCTGTCTTTCTGCAGTTACCACATGTCTGTAGCACCCACAGAGCAGACAAGAAGGAGCAGATGAGGACAGTTAAACACCAGGTGAGTTGCTCACAATGCTGCTGGACACAGTGACAGGGCTGTTCTATTTGCAGGCAGGACCCTGCTGCTCCCACTGCTTCCCACTGTTCCCACACACCCGGCTCTCTTGGAGACAAACAGTGCAATGTCAGAGCAGCCCTGGCATCTGGGTCATTTGGGGTGAAGCCATCTTCAGAGGTGTGGCAGGCCAAAAGGGGGTGAAGAGCAATGCCAAGGCAGCATCTCCCCTCAGCCTGACAGCAGCCAGGGTGGGCACTCCAACCATGTGCTGTGTTCTCACAAAGACAAACCAAAATTAAATCCTGACTCAGGATGGTGTGCATGGGAGTGCAGGGAAGAGGAAAAGGAAGAGAGCCCTGAACAGTCAGCTGAGGTGAGAAAGGGGATGGCTCCAGCATCATGTGAGTGTCAGCCTATTTCCCAAACACTTGGATCAAGAATGTGAATTTTTTCACCGCTGTACACAGTTTTAGCCATGTCTTGCAAGCCAGGTTGACTGGGATGCTTCCCACAGTTCTGCCTTTTTTCCAGGTACAATATAACTTTGTCAGGTGCTTTATTCTCCTTGCAAACTGCTCACTACTTGCTGTGCTTTGCTTCATCATCTTTCTCTTCTTGGATACTGCACAGATCATAGAAACACAGAATCCCAGAAATGTTTGAATTGGAATGCACCAAAGCTCATCCAGTTCTATCCCTTGCCATGGGCAAGGGACACCTTCCACTACATCAAGTTGCTCTAAGCCCCATTCAATCTGGCCTTAAACACTTCCAGGGATAAAGTCACAGACTTTCTGGGCAACCTGTACCAGGGCCTCACCACCCTCACAGCCAAGAATTTCGTCCTAACATTTAGTCTAACTCTCTTCCAGTGCAAAGCCATGCTAGTGAGCTCTGTGCCTTACAATCTCCAGGAGCTGTCAGGAGCTTTTGCCCACCTGGTGTCTGCATCACAGGGCCAGCAGCTTTCCTGCGTGTGCTGTTGCTATCCCTCAGTGCAACTCTGGCAGTCCCTGTCGCTGTGTGTCCTCCTGCCTGCTTCCCTCTCCTTTCCAGAGGTACAGTGCAACAGAGATGCAATTTGGATGTATTTTGTATTTCCCAGCTTTTACTTGGCATTTGCTTGGCTGAAATTTAATGAAGAATCCCTTTTTTTGCAAGTTTTTTGCCTCTGTTTCTGGGAATGGTGTGCACATGGAAAGATCTGGTATTTCTGCCCTCTTCTGTTGCTGTTGGCTCATATTTTACTCACTCATTGCTCAGGCTGTTTCTGCTCTTTTTGTACACTAGTAAAAATCTTTATCTTCCTTAACTTTGACAGCCATAAAATGTCCTCGAGTCACTGTATTCCCTTGCTGATTTTATACAGTTTCTACCACTTTCTTTCCAAGTAATTACCATCAGCTCCTCCCACATAATTTCTAATTATTTTTACAGCAGCCTTAGTAATTAAATAATTAATTTACAGCATCCCTAATAATTACTAATTAATTTTACAGCAACCTTACTTGTATCCATGTAAGGCTGTCTTCTTCCGGTGTAATTTTTTGACAGTTTAGTAAAAGTGAAGTAATGTAAATACCCAAGCTTTTCACAAAACATATTGGGTAGTTGTAAGGGCTGACACACAAGAGCAGGTGGAAGGGAAGGGAGGAATTTGCTGGCAATTTGCTGGTTTTAAGCCATAGAAAACAATAAACTAAACCCATTCAGTGCATGAATAGAATTCATTTTCGGGAATACTTGTGGCTCATGCCCTTATTCCATAAAAGAAAAAACTCAAATATTTGCTTTATGCTGGTATTTGCGGGTACAGAGCTGAACTGGTCACAACAGGTACTGAAAAAAAGTGATAAATATCATCAAAACACCCTGGAAGATGCAGCACACCTCCCATTTTTCCTGAAGCCACTTAGGGCTCTCATACTCAATCTCCCTCACCAGGCTACACCTTACAGAAGGGTGATGCCAAACTTAATGTTGAATTAAACTAAGAAAAGACAAATGAGGAACATAGCAAGCAGGTAGAAATGGAAAATTCCCAAATCAGGATTCAAATGGGTGGGCTGATTAAATGGTTCGGTGAAAAAACTGATGTGATGTTGAACATGGTAGTGAGGCACTAATGGGAAAAAAGAAAGGAAAAAAAAGAAAGGGCTAAAAAAAAGCTGTATACAGCAACTGCCAGTTTTCCAATGAATATTCTCTCTCCTAGGCAGTCTCAAATCAATAAACCTGCCAAGGACAGATAGTAACTTTTCCTTTCCCTCCTATCTTTAAATTAGTTGGGCAAGATCACTTCATACATCAGCCTCCACTGACTGCAGCGGTGCTGCGATCACACACTTCTTGCGTGGCACCAGTTCAGCTCTTCCAGGTCTTTCCTCAAACCGCACACTGTAGCAGGCATGGATTTCCACCCCAGGAATGTATTCCAAGATAGAGACTGCCAAGACTTACATATCCGAAGTGTCCTTTGCGGGAGCAGTTGTAGCAGTACACGGACATGGAGCGCTCCGAGTGGGCACTGGCTGTTTTGATGGGCCCTGGCTTTGTCTGGAAGATGGAAATGGGCAAGAATTAGGTTTGTAAGTATTCTGAATGCTGAATTAAAAATAAATTAAAACTACATAAATATAATTTTTTTATGCTTAGATCAATATATTCCTGTTTGCTGTTGGAATATTGAGTTGAAGAAGCAGCAAGTGGCTCCTGTTACTGTAATTCTGCAGAGTGAGGTTCAGCCTGAGCATCACAAATGAGATGCGAAGAGGCATCCCCGGCACCTTTTCCATTTGGCCATGTTATTTCAGTTCTGGATGCAAAAAAATAAGGTACTGATTTATCTCTTCCTCTCCTCCTTGTTCCTCTGTCCCTTCCTGCTCTCAGAGATGCCCCACCATCCCCTGGAATGGTCAGATACATCTGGAGAGGCATGATGCCACAGCCCATGGAGAGAATGGTGGAGTGATCCTGGGCCCCATGGCACAGCCATGATGGTACAGCCAACAGTGAAAATGTGGGACAGGTCCCACACCCCACAGCACAGACATGATGCCATGGTCCACTGGCATAGGCAGGCACCTGGATCAACAAGGGATGCAGGAACTGTGGCCCAAAAGCATCAGGGTTGAAGAGTGACTTTACTGCATTCTGTCCGTTTCCTTCTCTCTGGGGCTAAAGGAGCATGGAAGAATGGCCCAGATTTCCAAGAAATTAGTAGTTCATAAAGCTTGGTAAAACCATTACATGAATGGGTTTTTTCTTTAAATCTGTATTGCCACACTCCTCTGTTGTGGGAGCTATCATGTTCTCCTGCGGAACCTCCAGAAGAATGACAGCAGTGTTTGTAAAAAAGGCAGGAACAAGAAAAACTTTCCAATGCTGTTCTTTATGAATCTGATCACACGTGCAAGGTCACATTATTGTGAACTCCCCAGCCCTAGGTTTAAATGCATGTTTCAGAATCATGTTCCTCAGCTCACATTCATGCACCAGGAGGGGCTTGAAAAAAGGACTAAGAAGAGTGACACATCCAGTAGTGATTTGTGACAAAAGGTGGAGAAACAGGGAAAGGGAAAAACCACCACTTATAAAGCAATTTCTGTATTACTCATCCATGTTCTCCAGCTAACACCAGTGTGTAAGTGACTCACTAAGCTGGCTTGGTTTTTCAGGTATTCTTTAATCATTAATACATAGAACAGGCAAGATAAAAAAACCCCAATAACCAACACACCAAAATGCAAACATTTGTGTAGTCCCCGTGGGGAAAAATCTGTGGGTTTGGTTTACTGGACCAATCATTGTTATTCTGGTTAGTTTTCAGCAAAAGCACCATTCCCAGAAATCATCTCTGCCTTGGACAGGGATCCTGAAGGGCAGCAATAAACCCTGTGAGTGATGCCTTCTTCCGCCTTCCACACATGTAGGCTCTTACCCACATTAAATCTGTTTTAAAGGCCAATGCCTGTTGGAGACCACATGAGGATGTTGCCACTGAGCCCCAGAGTTTCCTTCTGCACATTCCTGCCTGTTGGCGAGCTCTGCCACAGGAATATGAGCACAACACAGCTGTCACACATCAGATCAGGACCACCACAGCACTACTCTGCTTTCTGCCAACTGGCCCTTAAAATGAACCACAACAACAGTCTGAAAATGACATGATCACACTATTTGGGCTTTGCAAAGTGCAGTGTGACAAAAACCAGGCACTATTCCTGAGACACAATCCTTTACATCCCAAGATGTTACCTGCTAAAACTGAATAGTCTGACGCCTTTGCCTGTGGAGCAACATCCTCCAATGAAAATAATTACAGTTTTGGCTATCATTGGTGTTCTTAAATTGAAACTAGTGAAATGTTCAACCAGCGCTCAACATGATTACTTTTAACAGAACAGGTAAGCTGCTTGAGGAGCACCCATGGAGAGGCCTTGTCCCACCATGGACCTCCACACCAAGAACTGGGCACC
>VYXB01008794.1:190832-219246 GCA_013397135.1 Pachyramphus minor
CATCTACAATTGACTGTGTGAAAATGTTAAACCAAGAGACAAAAAGTACAATATTATATATTTAAAATAAATGAATTCAATCTTTTGAAAAACCTTAAAATATTAATTCAAAAAGTATTTTCTGAGAAATGGACCAAAACCCCTCAACTTCATAGAGAAAATGAATGTATGCAAGATAGTGAAGATAACAACAATACAATCCCTGAATGCCTCAAAATCTTCATGATTTAAAAAGCATCCCAATTTTCTCGAAAGGTGGTGGCATCTCTCTAGCCGTCCATGGCTAATTTTACAGGAAATGCAAAACGTTATTTAAATAGGACTGCGCATTAAACTCCAACTATTCCTGATGTGGCTCTCAAAGTACAAGCCTATCTCCCTTTCTATTTTAATTTTAAAGTAAGTTAGCAAACACTTCCTTCCTAATCCCTTGGGACTATCTGTATGGTGACACAAATGCACAAATTTATGACAGTAACATAAATGCTCCTCCGAAGTAATGTGCAACATTAAGTGAAATCGTTTCCTGGAAAGATATTATAGGTATCTATATTTTATTTGCCATCTTAAACATATCTGGGTTTTTATGACCTTATTTTTAAAATGTATTTCCTTTTTACATTTCCTGGTGCAAATGGACTGCATAAATAAGCAATGTGCTATGAGGCTTCAGACTAGCCGATAAACCCTTTCAATTTTCATGCCAGCTTCTTCTTTTGTAATTCAAATCTGGCTGAAAACTGGCAGCTCTGAAAACTGAAACAAGCACTGCCACAAATACCTTGTAATGCTATCGACCTTGTCTGCCCATGCAGTGAGAAAGGGGGATGCATATGTGTCTGCAGTCATCCAGATAACACAACTCATTTTTTTGGGGGGATAACAGAAGCCGGACCCGGACCGCGCACCCAAAGCAGTCATTACCAAGCAGGCTGGAGAATAAGTCTCTTCAAAATACACGGCGCATTTAAAAACCATATACAGGGCTCAGCCACTGCTTTCATTACCAATTTTAATTTAGCTCCTTCAGTTTGCTAGCCAGATAAACTCTTTAGTGCTGTTTTTTAATCTATTTGCCACATTTTATGTTTAAGATTATAGTAATATGGGACAGGAGAAGGAATCACTTTTGGAGGAAATAAAGAAATAGATCCGCTTATCGGCGCCCATCAGAAAGTTCATTAATCAGCCGGGCTTTGTGCCCCCTAAATTGAAAGGTTAAATAATCCTCTCAGGAATATTTCTCGGCACCGCCGCCAATTGTCCGGAGAGAAGCTGCCATTCACCGCGCTCCGGATCGGTGACAGGGTATTTTACCACCGTTTGGGCCCCAAACAATGACGGACAAATGGCCTAGCTCACAAAGAAACCTTTTAGTACACGGATGGAGAAAGGACCACAAGCTTTGAAGTGGGGTGGGGGAGGTGGGGAGAGGCCTTGGAGAAGGAGGAGGAGGAAGAGGAGGAGGAAAAGGAGGTGGAGACTCGTGTATGGGGACACGTATATTTTATTTTAATGTTTATTAGGGTACTGGTCAAACATATATTTTTAGCTATCTATCTATCTATCTATCTATCTATCTATCTATCTATCTATCTATCTATCTATCTATCTATCTATCTCTACATACGTTTATGTATATAAGTGGCTGGGCACAGCACTCTGCACACATATGTGCCCGCTAAGTGTATGCATACTTACACATACATTTATACATTAATCTGAACACAAACATTTGCAAAGCCTGTAAAATCAGAAGATGAACAGAACTAAAGCATGGTTATATTTATTAGCTAATACACCAGGGAGCCCAACAAACCCCAAGGTTTTAATTTTTACTGTCATTCTGGATGATTTACAGCTTCCTTCCTCTGTCTTTAACCTTTACGTCGTCTGCTGATTGCCCCTCACCCCTTGGACGCAAAAGGAGGAACTAAAACATTTGAAATAACTTTCTTATGGAAGCATTCTTAATAAATATTTCTTGATAAATATATTCTTAATAAATATTTACTTTGAAGTGATTTCTGATCACAGCTAAAATTAAAGTAAACACAGAAAAAAAATGTAGTGCTCCCGGAGGATACAAGATGCCAGGCGAGCAGTGCATCAGTTTGCCAGAAGTGAGTTTTGGGACATGTTCTAAACACACAATAATTGAACATTTCCCTTTAAACTGATGGGCTTCAGATTGCAGTGTCTTACCAACTGACAATTTCACAGAAGCACTTTCCTTACATTACCAAGATGCCAACTGCACGTGTTAATGTTTATCCATCTCCTCATAATTTTTTCATGTGTTCTCCATTACAGACTATCATATATATTCAGCATTGCCATAATTATTTGTACCCAGCTTTACAAGTGACATTTGTCTGGAATATATCCTTGCAGAAACACTTGACAGCCTGTATACAACCACTAATGAACAAAAGCTTATCCACATTCTTCTTGCACATCTCTTTTTTAAAATTCTTTTTAATTCCATAAAGTTTTCACTTTAATATGAGTTTGGACTTCCTGAATAGTCTACAACATCTAAAAATGGATCAAAGCATTTCAGATTTCTGCTCTCTCACACAATGCAAATATGATGTTGACTAAAACTATTTTCTCCAGGTGAACCTTTGAGTATGTCAGTGTTATAATTTTTCCTGTCTTTCCCTCTTCATGCCACCATCAGAAAAGCAGAATTAATTTAACCAGAGTCTCATCTGCCATCAACAGTGCAGACAGAAACTGGGTATCTCATGCAAATCCGGTGCAATTAATTTTAAAGGAGGAGAGATTTCAGGGTTATCGCATAGTCCACAGAGAGCCTCCAGTGTCTGTGGTGAGCATGGGTGCTCACCACCCCTTCTTTTAAGTGCCTAAGGAAGTTAAAAAAATCCTTTAGAAACAGAATTAACTGCACTGTCAAGAAGCAACACAAAACTACTTCCTGTTGGCTACAAGGTGAGCAGTGACTACAGGTGCAGAAACCGCCAATTTCAGGAGAGGAAAAAGAAAAAAGGAAAAAAAAAGACAAGGAGTTTTGGACTCGACTGTGGGGAAGCCTGAACCAGGAAGTAGCCATCCTTCCCTTTTGAATTTCTCACCTGCTATGATGTAAAGCCAGCATCTCTTCCTCACCACTCCATGCTGGCCAACACTGTACCATGAAGGCACCAAGGAGGGACCAGGAAAAGGGCCCTTGTCAGGCTAACGATGGACCGGGGTGCCCATTCCATCACAGGTAGGCTGTCTGTGACAATTCCATCACAGGGGCGGCTGTTGATGCCCATTCCATTATGGAGGGAGTGTTGTCTGTGCCCACTTTTGAATTCCACCAACTGTTGGGGTATATTTGTCAAATTTAACCCAAATTCAACATTCAAAAATGAGTCAAAATCAAAGGCCCAACTTGACTCCCCTGTAGCCAAAAGTTCTGTGGGATGTCTCCTTCTGTGGCCCTCTGTGGGTGCCACAGTGTGTGTTCACACACCGTGCACCTCACCCACACCTCTGAGGCTTCTCCACGAGCACCTGCTCACGGCTCTGAGTTCCTCACCACGTTGTGTGGGCCCTTGGTTCCTTTTAATTCCCTTTATGCTTGACTCTTCAATACTTGAAATCAAAAACTGGATAATTCTGTCACGGGGATAGTAACTTTTCTATACACATGGCAGGACCTAACAAGATGTATTAATATCATTGACATGATAGACCCTCTCGGAATTAAATCAGTGAATATTTTTAGGGAATCCTAATCCGTAGATTATTAACATGATCGAGCATAACTTGAGGAAGTTACTGCCTCACTGGCAGGAGATCTGGGCTGCTCTGACATATGAATCACCGGCAGGATAAACCACACACTGCAAACAGATTTAGTGACATTTTGCATATTTTCCATTTTACAATACAAAAATATACCAAAATCCTTTTTATGTTACCTATGTGTAAGTGTGATTTTTTTTGCATCTTAAATTGTCTGCTAGATCACAGATGATGTTTCCTATGGAATTTTGAAACCAGCTCTAAGTTCTACTAAAACTTCAAAAAGTAATCTTCATAGCAAGTTTGGAGGAGTAATTTTCAGAATATAGGAACTTTGAGTATGGCATTGACTGGAGGAAGAGGGCACAGAAAAATTCAATTTTTTAAAATCCATTGGAAACCTCAATTTAGCTTGAAAATTCTATCTTCCTTATTTACACAGTTAATACTTGAAATAGTAAAAATTACTTAAATAGTTGTGTAGATTCACCTTTTCAAACTAAAGGAAAGAGAGGTGAAACTTTTTTGCCAAATTTATAAGCATTAAAGAAAAGATCATCTTAATCTTTCTCTTAAAGAACCCTGGTTGAGTATATGGAGGGGAGACATTTTAGCAGCAAAGCTTCCCTGATTATCCTGTCTGATTAATTAACCCCTCACTCAACAGCTTTGGTGACTTTCAAAAATAACCCAAATCTTGCTGGTTTTGGGGTGTGCTGGGCTGCAGGGACGCATGTCACCAAATGTCACATGCTGCACAAACTGTCCAAGGCATGCAGGGGTCAGACAACTAGATTTAAAATGTTAAAATACACTGATTTCCATCTCCTGCTCTTCTCCCTTTCCCTTTCAAAGACAGACCCAAAAGACATTGCTTTGGTAACAAAGGCAGTTCCTGACACCACATCAATGCACTGAAATAGGGGTTCTCTAAGGGATGCTGCTCTCCAAGACAAACACCCCGACAACGTTATTTGGAACCCCAAAATCAGGGAAATGGGAACTACTTGGTTCAGCTTTCTATTCCACCCCCTCCCTACTCCCAGACTTCTTCCAGGCACATATCAAATATAATTTTTGGTCAAGATGTAACTGGTCTTTAACATCCAATTTAAAAGCACCTTTTGTTTCCTGGGGAGCAAGTGGGGAAGAGCACAGGACACAGAAAGGTCAGAGAAAGCACGACACTTCCCACCATGGTTATTACACAATGAAGGTAAGTAGCAGCTGAGGCCTGTGCTGCTGGAAGGTCCTGCATCCCACCGAAAATGCCTGCTCCGTTCCTTGCCTGACATATTCCATAATTAAGCAAGGTTACTAAAGCTACTTCTTTTCCTTGTGATATTTTAAACACAGCTTCCAAGTAAAAATTGGGAAAGAACCCTTAGCTAGTATGCTTTTGTACCAAACACTGTAGCATATGCTTTGAACTCACAAAATTAATATTTATTTCAAGACCTGAAACTCTCTTTTCTTTAAAAAAAAAAAAAAAGCTACCAGAAAGGTCTACGGGCTTTTGTGAAATATGATTTCTTTGCAATAGGCAAAGATTTAGGGTTTCGGTTTCTCAAAAAATATGTGAGACTTGAAAGAGAATGGTAACACAGGGCAAATTACAACTAGTAGGAGAAAATAAACATTATGTATGGTAAAATCCTCCTGCCCAGCATGCTGATCCCCTCTGACATGCTGGTTTTCTCCAGGACAGCTATGCAGGGTGGGCAGCATGTCAGGGGCATCTCTGACACTGAAAACCACTTGCAAAAGGGCCCAAGCTTGGACAATGCAAACTGATAGTTTAAAATCAAAATATCTGCCTGTTCCTGGTCAAGCTCTGCCCCACCTCCTGCCGTGGCTATGGGCTAAGCACCCTCTCTGAGGGCACAAAATCCTCATGAACCCAAACGCCTCTGAGCAGATGGGGGCACAGCGTCTCTCCCCAAACCCCACAAGAGGCAGAGTCATCTTTACCCTAAATCCATATCCCTGTGAATTCTGAATTCCCTTCCCTGTAAAATATCCTGTTGAATGGATAGTGAAGCGTTGGTGCAGGCAGGGCCGCCCTGGGATTCTGAAATATGAGAAATACACAGCCTATCTCATAAACGAGGTGGTGTTTTTACCAGAGTTACTAGAAACAGCCTTAAAACACCTGGAGAGGAATTGGTCAAGTGCTAGAAGCATTCCAGAGGAGTGCATTGATCCCACAGTCCCTGGCCTTGTGTCATGCCATGGTCAGCAGAGTCCTGCAGCCATGTCATGGCCACGGCTGCAGGGAAGCCGAGGATTAACCTCCTACCAAAAATACTGTTAAACCCACCCCTTCCCTCACTTAAAAAAACACCCCTTTCTGAAAACCAAATGTGCTCTCTCTCTCTCTCTCAAGCTTACACATTTTTGGTTGGGTTGTATTAATTTAAATTTTCCATTTCTGAAAGTCACACCTTAAAAAAATTGACTTTCTGGGACATGACTTTTATTTCAGGAAAAAACTGGCAGGCCACAAGGAATTTTAATAATGCACACAAAGAAATCTGAGCGCAAAATTTAAACACAAAAGGTGCATTGTCCCTTCATGTCCTTTACACCCAGGAGTCAAACCAGTCAGTTCCTGGTTCACCTTTCTTTATATAAGTGGATTAAAAATAAGCTTAACAAACTGTCAAAAAGAGTGCTAAATGATAGCTTCTGCTAGTTAAAAATTCTGGTTCTAAAACTGTTGGTGGCCATCTTGGACTGGGAGCTTTCATATAGATGAGACTGGCAAAGGCAGGGCATGGGGGATGGAGAGGCACTGAGGCAGGAAGGGGTTATTAAAAATGAGTAATCCCTGCAGAAAGAAAACACCTAGGCCCAGCAGGATTCAAGTTTTAACACACACATCAACACTGAGAAACACATCAGGAAAATAAAAAACCTGCTCTGCCTATTTTAGGGACAGAATTTCTTTATTCAGTTGTTTTTTACCGAAGCAGATTGTAACACTTGCAAAGTTCATTCTTGTGGTATCCACATCGTGCTCCTAAGCCAGACCAGCCATGTCCATTATTGTATGGCACAAGCCACCCTGACAGTGCAAATGTGGTGAGATCCTTTTCCATCTGACACCCACACATGCTGAGGGGGCCCTGTGCACCTCCACTGGGTGCCCTCCCCCAGCACTGCTGGGGGAGTCTGGGCTGCACTGTGGGGACTCACGGCAGAAGTGCAGCTTCATGCCCGGAGCAAAACAGGTTCACTATGCACCGAAAATAAATAAATTTCCTCTTCTTCTCTCTGGTGAGTCACCTGCTGGGTGGAAAGGTCGCTCAGCCAGTGAAGCCACAGGGTGACCATGGGACAGGACCCACTCCATGGAGTTCCCTGGAAGGCCAGCCCAGAGTGGCGGGACACTGGCACCACAGCAGCGGAGGGGAAGGTTGTCCCGACGGGACACGTCAGCCCAGACCTGTACTGCACCCCTGAAGCGCATGAGAGAGATGCCACACACTGAGGTGAACGGGCAGCAGGTCAAACTTGGAGGGGAAATGCATTTTTTTAAGAATAAACTGCAAAACTGAATCAAACAAATGAAAATCATGGAGTGCCTTCTTCTCACAAGTTTTTCCACTGACTTTTTTAGGATTATTCAGGGTTTATCTTTTTTGTTCATAGTAAGAGGGCTATAATCTGGCCTCCGCTCAAAATATATAATAAATGTCTCTACATTTATAACTGAAATATGAAATGACAATAAAAAGGGAATGAGAAAGAGCCACGAAGTTTGGGGGTGACAAAGTACCCCTGTATTTTCAGTGTGGAGAGAGGATGTGATGACATGTCCTGTGGAGAATGGGCCATGTTTCTCTGGGTTTGTGGAGCAACTGCCATTTAGAAAGGCAAAGCTGTAAGCTAAAATTCCTCATAACCCAAAACAAAGAGCTCAACAAGGCCTCCAAATGCCTCATGCCCAAAAAAATCATACATATTATTAACACTGCAGTAAGCTATGATCAAGACTGTTTATCCTGAATCTGCCAAAGAAGTCCTTGTCCTATTATTCGATTGACAATAACCCCTTTGATAAACATATGTGGATATCAAAACCAAGCAATTTACTGCAAATAGATATGCACATGAAGAAAAACTTGAAGCATGTTTTGACAAATGTGATTTCCTTTCTCTGATACAGAAGAAATACAGAGAGCAGTCACGACGAAAATGATGTGTAAAAGATTTCAATCACCATCTTAAAGAGGTTATTAAATATTGTTTTAAACCACAGTGGGAATTGGATTGTTCTGCTGACTTTGGTTTTTTTTTCCAGAATAATTTTAGTTAGTCGAAAGAACAAGTTTAAAGAAACTAACTTCACCCACTTACTAAGCTCTGATTATCACAGAGCCCTTAGATTAAGCTTCATGGAATACCATATGTTAATATTTTTTTCCCATCAAAAGGCAAATTAAAATATTCCAGTTATAAACCTTTTTTGCCATTTCTTTTTAAGATTCCTTGTTCTGGAGATCTGTTTTGGGTGGAATAAGACATTTCTGCTCACACAAGAAATTATTAGTAATGTGCCCAAATGTGTCACCACGGCCAACGTCAATAAACCCCACCACCGTCCCCAAGAGCAGAATGGGCTTGTTACTGAATCATTGTTCGAGTCTCCCCATGCACCATGCAGGGGCTCTGAGGAGTCAATAGATGGCAGTCCATCTCCTAGGAAAGCGCTGGAAAACCAGTAAAACAACCAAAAGCCTCACAAAAGAGAGAGGTGGAAGGCTGTGTGCTTCTTCACCAGCATTCACAGTAATTAACTACGAATACTTTAGAGAACATGAAACATTTGGCCAAAATCTGTGATGGTCATTTGTGAGTGACGCAAAAAAAAAGGTGTTTTATCACAAAACCTCATACCCAGGTTGATCTGCACTAAATTGACCTGCGTGAGAACACTCACCATCCATTTACCAAAACCAGTTTAAATCTAGTGGTTGTATCCATGGTTGAAGTGCAGGAAAAGCTTCCCATGGTCCCCAAGGACCGGATAGCCTCTGCGTGCTGCAACAGCACAACAGCACTTTCGTTTTAAACTTCTCTTATTTTTCCTTAAGCTGTTATCCTGTTTGTACCGAAATATCTATTCTAAGCTAGGAAAATTGCACACTAATTTCAAAGTGAAATATTAATATGCTCATATGAGAGTTAAAAAATCATGGATTTTTGTTACGATCCTATAAATATATGTAATATATATAAAATATACATTATTCTAACGCAGAAGTTTTGATTCTTGCCAGAGCATTATTTACTTCTGTTCTGCTTTGGGTACAAAAGAGAATATTTAAAGGCAGTAATGAAAGCCAAGACTCACACTTTTAAACAATTCAGATAATGGAGTTTCTTTCAATTTACTTATTGTAAATATTAAGCACGTCTTTTACTACACAAATTTTTAAATTCCAGGCTTAATCTGACTGCTAATGTAACTTTGAGCCAAAGGGACTTTTCCCATGCAAAAAATGGAGGTGTGCAAAGCATTTCCCACGTGTCAGAAATGTGGATTTTTTGCAGATAATCTGCAGTTCACTGCAAAATAAAAAAATTATTTATCAGAAGCTATGGTCTGACTTGATACCAATTAATCTTTGCCCATATCTGACCACATTCTAAAATGTCCTTAAAATGCACCATGAATTTCCAAATGTTTTTAATAATACACTCATATTTGCAACCACTAAATTTTCTAACAAGAGCTTTTTCTGACACACATTTTTAGCTTTATACTAAATAAAATGTAAACCCTGAATGCTTACTACAAAATCCACAGAAAAAAAATTCTATCTCAAGATACCTCAAAATCTGGCCTAGTAACAACTTGGTCAGATTTAAGCTACCCCAAACTTTTTAAACAGAAATAAATATTTTCTGAGTGTTGATGTCAACTCACTTTTTGAGGAATTTTCAATGGCAGGTGAGACTAAAATGAAATTAAATCTTCTATCTCAGTAAAAACCAAAACACAAGATGTTACTGCACCAAACATACCTATCATATTATTAAGTTCTAAGTATCATATTATTAAGTTCTAAGTATCATAAAAATTATCATAAACATTTCAGAAATTGTTTTTACATGCACCCTCAGGGATTATAACAAAAGACAGCATTTACCTTTTTCCTTCATCCAGTTTTAAAAAAGCAAACAAAAATATTCAGTGAATGCACATTTTGTTCATAATGCCTTTAAAAAAAATCAAAAAGTCTTTAGCAGTTCTGTTTAAAGGTAAATTCTCAAGAAGGGTGGATGATTTCCAGAGCAGATCTTTGTGTTAAAATCTTTATGCACAAAACACAAATGTGAGGTTTTAAGTGCAGATTTCTCCTATGCATCGAATTTAGAAGAAAAAAGCAGAAAAAAGAGCATTCCACTGCCACAAAGAGGTGGAAGCACAAATTATAAAGCACATCCCATCTACTGCTGCAGAGAAAAAGCGAAAGACCTGAAAAGAAAAGTAATGGAGAAACTTTTCTACTTTGTTTTGAGCAGAGAGTGGGACTTAATTATCTGTAACAGCAAAATACGTGCGAGGCAGATCTGGGGAGCGACGACAGCAAAGCTTCAGAGGGACAACGAAACCCTGATCTTTAAAGGTGTTTTCATGTATGACCATTTTAGAAAATAATATATTCAAGACCTGTGACAACAATCCATGGAATATTTTCTTAACTGGTTAGATATCGTAACAGTTTTCAATATTAACCAAATTTATATGCATTTTGTTTTATTTTTATCTCTATTTTACATACGAGGAAAAACCTTAAGTAATACACTGGTACAGTTCACAAAGTTGTTTTTTCTTGTTTCAGAGATTAAACATCAACTAATGCAGGCCAAAGAAGCAGTCATAGCTATATCCTGACCAATTATAAATTATCTGCAAAAGTTTATGAGTTTATTTGCTCCAATTACTGTCTCCACTCTAACTGAGATTTATTTTACTCATTTAGGAGGAAAGTTTTGTCACACAGATTGACTTATTACCAGCATCTGGGATATCTGAGATGGGATTATTGCTTCTGCTGTGCATCCCAATTTCAAATTTAACACTCTTTCTATGTGTAAATGTGGTCACTGAGAGAAGCAAGGCACTCATTTGATTATAACAGTATTAAAAAAAATTTAGAATTCTAAAGATGTTTAAAAAATAGTGACAGTGTTTCATTGCCTTCTTCAGTTCAAAAACTCTTCAGATGTTTATTATCTTCTCACAGAAGATGCTTGTCTATATTTTATGGTCAGCAGTTCACAGAGAAGTAAATAGGTTGGGTGTAGAAGAAAATAAAAAAGGTGTTTCTACTTACTGTTAGGTGATACTGCCTCCATATTTCTGGGCAAGCCTGGAAAATAAAAATATTGATCAGCTAGGAGCATGAAACAAGGTGCTTTACAGCCTGTTGGTTTTGGCATAACACAGTATCCACTGGTGTCGGTCACAGGAAAATAAGAAGCTTAACTGAAAGGGTCTGCATTTCAGCTTCAAAAACCTGGCTAGACAGTTTAATTGAATTTTACACTGGTTTAACACACTCCCTGCCATTGTCAGAAAGCCAGTAACAGTTTTCTCTCTGCCCTTCTTCTCCGAGGGGCAGAAGTTTGGGAGAGCAGTGTGTCTGTAACTGTAGGAAGCATTAATACCGCAAAACAAACAGGGGCAGATTTAAATTCTACATTTCTGACATTTTAAATTTACATAATGCTCTGGAAATTAAATCACAAGGTGCCTTGCTTTCATGTAGAACAGAAATATTTTATCTTTTTTGTACGTATCTCCTTCCTAATCAAAATATAATTGTTACACGTAATAATCCTCAGCAACCTCATGTCAGATGAGTTGTAAACAAGAACCATAACAGATTGCTTTAATGTTTCTATTTTTACAATGGCTTGCTTGCTTTTTTTTTTTATTTTTATTTTTTAAATTGCCAGGCTGTCAAATCAAATCCTAAGTGCAGCCTTTTGTAAAAAAAAAAATTTCAGAGCAGGTTTTTCAGTCACAGCAGTGACACAATAGATCTGAGACATGAGAGATAGGAAAGAGGGAAACGTGGATGTTTAAACAAAATCAAAATGTGTTGCTGGTCACTGAAGCTGAGGTCACTCTCTCAGGGGTTCTTAACGCTTTTACAAAATGTACAAAATTTCTGATGGCCCCCGAGCCACAGACAGATATGGAAATAGTGGCACTTTTTGTCCTTTCGGCACATAGTTACTGCAGTGGAGGGCTTTCACTTCCGTTTAGAACATTTACTCTCTTATTAGAACTGCTCCTTAGTGATTTAAACAATTAGCAATTTGGTTTGCCAACCTCTAGTTGCAGTATTTTAAGAAGAAATATGAGTTATTCCATGGCTTCTTCATAATATGCTGCAGCTGCAATTTCAGATGTTTGAAGCCTCATGACTACTTGCAAATGAGTACTATTAACATTTCTTTACACTTCAAATAAATTTTTTGATCACGCCTAAATTCTTGCCTTCTTTTATTCTGATGGAGAGTGTTAATTAAAAAGACCCCACACTTTAGCCAGTATCTCTCAAAATAAAATCCAAGTTTTCACCAGTCCCCCTATGGCACATACTGCGTGTTTTTCCTGGATGTGATGGAAATTATATTATTTATTATTCATTCCACCAGTAATACAATTTTCTGCAGAAAAATTTACAATCTGTTCTGTGGTTATGGTTCGACATTTCTTCTCTTACTCAAGTAACGCACGTAAATATTTGAGTTTTATATTAATGTTTCTATAAAAGAAATGTGTGAAGGACATCACATTCCTCAGTGAGGATCTGATGGTTCGAACACAATCAAGCTGTTTTTGAGTGCAAACAAAAGGATTTTCCTCCTTCCCTAACTTACGCAGGGTTCAGAGGTGCAACATATAAACACCCTCTAACCTGTAAAATACCGTACCAGAGATCTCAACATCTTCCTCAGACCTGAAGAGGCTTAAGCTGTGCTGGAGAGCTGTGCTGGTCTGGCTCAGGGGTAGCAGGCAGTTATTTATACATTAGTTCTGGATAGTTTTCGATTACCACAGTGTGCCCAGGCTAATACGGTTGAAAAATCGCAATCAACGACTTGTCCTATAGTGGCAAAATGCCACTCTGTGGTATGACCTTTACTCACATGACAGCTATTTAATAATCCTCATAATAATAAAAATTTCTTTTTTTTTGAATAATCATTTGGTTGGGTATATTTTCAGTCTGAACACAATGACATCACTTTGAGTGAAAATCTGCAACTCTGAGTGGGAACCACAGTTGACAGAGCTCTTGCTAAAACTCTGGGAGAGATGCAGTGTGGTGCTCTGTGGTGCTTCTGTGGTGCTGTCCCGCTGTGGTTTATCCTTAAGGATGCTTTGAGGGGGTAGGAAAACAAAAGGGAGGCAAGGAAGAAGAAGGTGGTGAGGGAAGATTGTCTAAGCATATTCCTTGATTCAGACAGTGACTTGGGGTAATACTGCTCACCACTAAGAAGTTGGGTACAATAGCTGAGGAGGGGTGACTATTAAACAGTGGCTTTTTAGACACAATGCTTTTAACCTGTTACACACACAGCTCAGGCTTATTGTCTGCATCTTCTACTGCGGAATGTCAAAAAGTATAATTAACAATTACTACCAAATACTGGCTCCTCAAATCAAGCAGAGAGGGTTTGCTATGGAAGAGACCATAGCCAAACACAACTGCTGCCAAACTTGTGATCTTCCTTATTTATTTAGAGGAAGTTAGCTGTGAACAGACCTCTTTTAAAGAAAAGCCCTTGCACTATGGAGCTACTATAGCAGTGTGATGAAGTACATTAAAATAAAATTGCATTTATTTCCTGCCCCAGTGGTCTGACCCTACTTTCACATAGATGTACCAGCACAAACAGGGCCTACTCCTGAGGGCAGTGCCAGTGCCACTGCACGGCCGCTGCACGCATGGACAAGGGGCATGTCCCCCCACTTGCCCACACCTTTGGTTGTGCGAGCGCTGGGCCATTATTTTCACAAATCCATGCCACTGTTGCCACGGACCACGTCCAGTCAGTGTGGATGGGTGACTGCTCATACCCAAAGCTGACCCAGCGCTGGGTGCCACACCGGGCAAATCAGGGCTGGGTGCTTCATATTTTGACACGTAGTGAATTTTATCAGGTGTTAATTATTGTTTTACCAGAACAACAGCTTAATGCATCTGTTGTTTAATTCCCACTTCCCTATTCTCCAACGTGAACATCAAAGAAAATAAAACACTCAATCTCAAACAGCCCCTGACAGCAGACCGGGACTTGAGTGCTCAATAGATGAAGCCCTTGCCACCAGTTCTCATATTTCCACAACAATGAACAAACACAAAACCGGCACTAAGCGGCCTTTCCTCCTTTCCGCTCCCCTCGGCCGGTCGTCTGCCTCGCGCCGAGAGGGCCCTCGACGGCGGCCCTGCGGGGCGCGCGGCGCGGGGGAGCGGATTAGCCCCGCTAACATGCGAGCGCCGGCAAAAGGGAAGGAAAAACCCCGCTACTGTATTTGGCGTATGAATAACCAAAATGCACGCGCTGACAGGAGACCGGGACGGGCCCGCGGCTCCCCGGGAGAAAATGTAGCTGTGATGAGTGACAGGGCTTTCAGGAAATATGTTCACAATCACAGACAGTGAAGGCCATGACCTAGATCGTTTAAGAGCTTGTCTTGTCAAATTATCAAAAGCTTCTTCGTCTCTGAATAAAGAGTGACATAAGTGAGTGTCAGAAAGCTGCAGGCTGACAAGCCAAGCATACAATAACAGCATGCACGTCACATACTTGCCGAACACCGCCACGGCTAGCGGCAAATCTTAATGAGAGCGCGGCTGGCCCAGGAGACTTGGGTCCCTGCTGGCACAGCTACTCATCTCGCAAAAATCCTTCAGCTCGGAGTCAGTTATGGTCTGACACGACGACTACAATTACTAAACACAACTTTTTAACAGAATCCTCTGGTGCTTTGTCAAAGCAGCGGCGGCTGCTTGGAGCTGCCCCGCTGCAAGCCACCACAATAAAACAAAAGATTTGCCAAAACACACACTTTTCATCACCTCCACATGGGAACTGCCACGAAAATACACAATGCTTCCCTTCAAAACCACTCCTGCACGAGCAGATGTCGAGACCTCTCCCCACGCTGCTGCTGCAGACAGCCGGTGGTGCCAGTGCCAGGCGGGCAGAGCTGAGTAGCTGCTGACGTCAACCCTTCTGTTGGTAATGTGGACTTACACTCACCCTTGGGTGGACATGGACATGCCAGAGGTGTGAAGGATGGGGCATGGTGCTGGGGAATGACGGAGAAAGGGCAAACCCTGTGCTCTCTGCCCAGGGGAGGGCTGGGGGCCCGTGGTGCCGCCAGTGGGAATAGGCCACTCGTCCACAGGGACACCAGCCACACCTGTGTATCCACCCCTGCACCTCCAGCCCCATCCCAGCCTGCAGCAGCGGCCACATGGTGAGCAGTGGCACAGGTTCTGGAAACAACAGAGGCATAATTTCTCTGGAGAGAAGAGGCCAATGGCGGCTTTCAGAGCCAGAAAAAGTGTCAAGAAACATGGAGATGATGCCGACTGACATAGTTGTCTGGAAGGAGTGCTGCTGACAGGGTGTTTAGGGCAGTAAATGAGACCATTTAGAATGAGACCACCAGGCCATCAGGCACCATGTGGCTGCAGGGCACCAGGCACTGCTGGCTGCCAGCTCCTGGGCGAACCTAGCTGGCTCCCTGAGCACCCACACACTGTTTGTTCCCAGGCACATACAGAGACACTGCCCTGTCTATCTTCTCCCTGCAACATCATCCTGTTCACAGAGTCCTTCTCCCAGTCCTGCCACTGGCAGGTGAAGTACACCAACCAGGAGGATCATGACATCCACCTAACTGCCACTGAACCTGCCCAAACAGCTCCTCTGATGACCTTCCTGAGGAAACCACACAAGGCCAGGCGGCTTCCAACACAGCTCCAGCTAAGAGAACTCCATTCATTCTCAGTGCTGTCTCAGGGAAAGAGACCGAGCTAAAATGTATGACCCTATAAATGTTTTAAATAACTCTGAATGTTTTCTAACCAAACCAGGTGAAGCACCTTGAGCTGTGTCATGTTCACTTCTGGATAAAAGAGTGGCTGTGGAGAGTCACTCTGACAGACTGTGCACAGAAGCCTGTTCTGCATCCTCTGTGTCACAGTAAAAGGAATGAACTTGCTGGGAAAGACAAATTACAACTTCCTTTGAGCATCCAAAGCATTTGACAACATACGTTCAATAGCAAGTAGATGAGAATTCCCATTTTACAAGAAGCCTCATGTGGGAAAGAAAAGGGATGATGGCTACAAGTTATTCCTGGGGAGACTCCAGTTGGACACAGGAGAAGACTTTCTACAACGAGAACATTCATGTCCCTAGGGAGGAGGTGGATTCCCCAGCATTGGACACTCCTAGGATTTGCCTGGAGAGCATGCTGGGCTGTCTTGGTCCCTTCCAACCTAGTTTTGTAGGATTTTGTGATTTCTCTTCCATGAACAGCTCCCATTTCCTCTGGAAGCAGAGCAGATCTGCATCCCTCAGTAAGGAGACTCATGGGTCTACTGTCACAGAGAGTCACCTCCTCCTGTCTTTTCCCAACCTGGCTCCTACTGACGGACCAGGCGTGCTGGAAGAAACAATGAACAATTGATTCCTGACCGTTGTCTCCCATCACAGATGATTCTGAAGCTCTTCACATACCCTTGGCTCTGTAACCTCCCTTCCAGGGTGAGTAGCTGTGGCTGTGCTGAGGGATGCAGAAGAGAGGGACCAAAGTAGTGCTGAGGTGTCCCTTGCTTTTCTGATGATTCCTGACATTTCACTAGCTCTTTTTTATTACAGCTTGTGAAGGTTAAACCGATTTTTTGTGGGATCATATCTCATAACTATAATCTGAGTCCTGAACAGTAATGCTCAGAAACCATCATTTCATATGCCAAGATGTGATTATTTTCCCTGGTATTTTACTTTACATTTACTGCTGCTCAAGTTCATCTGCCATTTTACTGTGTTCTCCCTCCAGTTCTTACAGTCCTTGGGCAGTTCTTCACAGCTGGCTCACAGCACTGGCTCTCTAAGTAATTCAGTCTTCTCAGTAAATCTTGCTGCCTCATTGTTCACCCTTCCCATGTCATAATAGCATATCCCACCTTTATCCTCTTACTCCATGCCTGTTTAGTTTCCTTAAAAGCTTTTGGTCATGAACTTTGTAAAACATCTTTTGGAATTTGTAGACTATGTCAACTGGATCATGTTTACACATGTGCTTGTCAACCTACTCCTTTGAAGAACTTCAGAGATTCTCAAGAAGTGGGATTTCCTTTACAAAAGCAGCCTTGAATGCCCCCATGTATGTCATATTTATACCTCCATTGCAACATGCTGACGCTGTGGTTCTTGTCCACTGGCTCAGTGCATGTGGCTGGCAGTCCTGGACCTGCAGCTCTCCCTGGGACCCCAACTGTCCTTGCATTTGCCACTCAGTTACCACTCAGGCACCAAGCACGAGGTGTCTCACTGTCATCACCAACTGGGTCATTTCACCTTCACATTCCTCTGTTGCTTTTGGGCAATCATTACCCTGTCTTGGTAACAGGCTCGCACTCACAGATTCATGGTAATCCTCATTTTTCTCTTCAATTCCAGACAGCTTCCCTGGTGATCCTCTCCACAAAGAAAGGTTTCAGTGTGGGAAAGTAGTTTCTTCCACTGTGAACATCCCAGATCCAACAAAAAAATACCTTTAAGCCAACAGCAGCAGCCTTGTCCTGTCCAACCATTCCCTTTGTGTCTCGATCACCTGTTGGCCTCACAGGAAAGATTTACTGTTGCTTTTGATTGCTTAGCCTTTGTTCTGCCATGCTATCTCTCTCTTTGAGGACAGGGCAGGAGAGATACTGCTCCGACGCTCCAGCATTCAATGCACAGGCAGCCTCGTGCAGGAGCTGTTTCAAAGACAAACCTTTCTGATTTAAGGTGGACCTAATGAGCAGAAAAAATACATGCTGTGATGTTCCTGATAACTTGCACAACTCAGGATTTAATATTTTGGATGATAAAGTAATCATGATTCTTTACAGAAAAGAACCTCCATTTACGAGAACTCATGTCATAAATGTCTAAAAGAGAAAAGGTGGCAAAGAAAAGATGCTTGATATTATAGTTTTATCTCTCTGCCTACCAGAACAGGGGTGCAGAAATGTGTCATTCAGGTTCTTTAAAGATATTGTGTGCACATTAGCTGTAAGTAAAAGTGTAGCTAGAAGAGAAAGATCAAATTTGAATTTTTAATATTATTCAAACTTTCAAATATCACAAGAAATAGCAAACTTCCAAATGTGCGGGCTGTCCTCCGCACATCCCACGCACTACCACTGTCTGTGCTGAGCCTGTAACATACTTTTTGACCAAACAGAAGAAATAAAGGCAGGGAGGACACATTTAGAAAGAGATTCAAGTATTTCTGAATTTAAAAAAACCCAGCATCACACAGGTGTATTTGAAAGACAAACACATAGGCCCTATCTTTAGATACTCAATGAAGTGTGAATGTATGCTGATGTTATCACAGCTTGCCTTTTATCATCATCTTTTGTGTTTAATTTGAGGAAAAAAATAGCATAAAATGTTGATTGCTACATATAGGACTGAATTTCTGAGACATATAAAATCATAATAATATCATACAAGGTGAAAGGTAAGAGAAAAATATGTTTAATCTCCCTGTGCTTTACTTACGTAGATCATATAAAAACCAAAGCCTTCAAACTGTTCCTCTCTAATAATATTATAACTGATTAATAACTGATCATAGGGAAAAAACATGGATCTGGAACTCTTGGAGCAACAGAGTTACTCTTTACCTCTGGCAGGCATGCTGCAGCATGCTGTGCCCCCTGATTGCAACCCCTCTAGATCTTCCACTCCACAGAAATGAGGATGTTTTTCTCCACCCCAACTAAACCAAAGACCGAGTGTTTACACCGCTCTGGTTTGGTTTTTTCCAACCATTCTCCATGAAAACTGAGATACTGTTACATAAAGACTAATCACAATATTTTCATACAGTTACAGAAACACACAGTATGTAAAATCAAAGAAATGCAAAGAGACTGCAAATTCAGTGTTTGACAAACACAGAGCCAGTGATGACCGAGCTCTGTGCCACGGGCCATACTCACATCAGCATAGTGGCCCTTCATGTCACAGCGGTTGCAGTGTTTGTTCCAATAGGCTCTCTCCAGGCATTCCCTGAAATAGTGCCCAGGTAAACAGCAGTTCAGACAGAAACGTGCTGGGCAGCTATGCTGTAGATGGTCTCTTCCTGCACACAGGCAACAAGGGGGAACTTTCTATGGAGAAACAAAAAAAGAATAATGCGACAACATTTTAAAAGATCGAAGGAAAAAAGAATCAAAAGAGGAAATTAAGAAGCAGCAACCTCAAGTAAGAGCCTGTGGCTTACTAGGACTGCAGAGATGCTGTGTTTCATCAAGGAATCCAAACAGAGGAACAATATATACAGAGTAAAACTCAAAGCTGTGATTCCACAGATTCCCTGGACCTTCCTGATTTGGACCTTGTCTTGGTAGCACTTGTTGAATGACCAGTGCCAGTGGTCTGCGCTCCGTGAACACAGTGATGATGATTGTCCTGTCCCAGGACATGGGTTAGTGGTGGGCTTGGCAGTGCTGGTGGAACACTGGAACTCCATGATCTCAGAGGGTTTTGCACCACTGGGTTTTTTTCTTCACTTACTACACTGTCTTTACCTTGATCCACAAGATTTTCTTGCTGTTGTTGAGTGGCTGGGTGGGTGCTTGGAGCCAGCTCGGCTCAGCCCAACATAGCCTCATGACTTACACAATTCAGCACTTGGAATGACAAACACAATGCACAGAAAACTATTCTGAGGCCAAGTCCGTATCTCTGTAAATCCAGTTCTCTGAGTGAGTGTATTTCCCACCAAAGGTGGATGGGATGCAGTCACTCCATGTCCCCTCATGGATAACAGCCCTGGAGACTGTTGGGATGCAGTCACTCCATGTCCCCTCATGGATAACAGCCCTGGAGACTGTTATCCTACAGATTTTGTTGGGGGGGCTGGTAAATCCAGGCTCTCATGTGACTGCCCCCACTTCTTCACAGTGTAGAGACTGACTTTTACACTGCTAACCCTGGGATAAACTTTCTTAATACTTGGCATCTATTTGAGCTGCTTAAAGTTAACTCCAGTTTCATCTTGTCTACGATTTTAAACATTATTCATATCATGGTTCATTATAAAGATATCTGCCTCTATTTATTTACTAGTGCTGTTTTTTGGATTCCTTAGGTTCTCTTTGTTGAAAAAACAATTGAAAAATATTGTACATCTTCAAATTGTTTTTACAATATGAAAATAAGATGTATTTTGCTCAGTATTTTCCACAGGGTCTAGTGGAAGGTGTCCCTGTCCACGACAGAGGGTTGGAATGAAATAAGCTTTAAGGTCTTTTCCAACCCAAATCATTCTCTATGATTCTCTATGATATGATTCTGCATATTTTTATTTTATAAAAAAATAAAATCAATGACCTCCCCAAACAGAGGAATAATTTTATACAGTAAACTGACCTTGTGCAAGGTATTCTGCAACTCAGAGCAACCCTTCCAAAAAAGGATAAACCACTGAAGAAAAGCTTCTAATGGCAAGTACAAGGGAGTATTAGGAAAACTCGATGCATCTACAAGTGATTTAAGTGTTTCACTTACCTTTGGAGTTGGACAGTTCTTGGAAAACTGTCCTGGTCTGCCGCAGTTCCTACCAGTGACGTTTTTGTAAGCTGTGTAGTACCTCGTGCTGCTGTGTCTCACGCTGGCATAGTTGGAGATCTGTGCCTGATAAGACATGGGGAGAGGAAAGCGTTTACCACTTGAGATTTTGTGTTTTGGTGTTTGTTAGAACTGGGAATTGCAAAGGCCACTGCTGGCAGTGATCAGTCAGATATCTAATATTTCACAAGTACAATTTAGACATACAGTTTTGGAATGGATAATTCCATTACAGAGAAACCTGCATTGTCTGGAAGAAGTTCTTGTTCAAACTTCGACTTCAGGACATTATTTTTTGCTGTTTAAAACTGCAGTTATGAAGTTTTGTTTTCCCTCAGTTAGACAAGACACTTTTACTCCCTGTGGTATGTCACGAAAAACTGGAATTTTCCCCAGAATACAAATATAACTAACATTAATTGCAAATGCAAGTTACACGTTCCCTTGCACACATTAAGGGAAACTACTTGGACAAAATACAATGCTAGACAAGTCTGGACCAAATCTGCAATTTGCAATTGTAAAGAAAGATTTACGAAGCAAAAAAAAGAAGGAAGAAAAGAGAAGCTGGAAACAACTGTCTTTCTCTCAGTGACCTCACACATACTTTCTGTGCAGATGGACAGAATTGAAAACCCTATCTACACCCTTCATTGCCTAGTAAACATGACAAGTTTTAAAAAAAGAAATGAAATTTTGGATGAGTGAATGGGAAAGGTATAAAAATACCACTTCTCTTCAGGGGAAGATTTTGTTAATGTTACTTGATTGCATCAGCTTTACTGGACCTTGGAAAGAAAAAGGGAAGGAGTTGGACCTGTCAGCTGAAGCTCACTCCTCCTGGATGCTCTGGCACCTTGCATGGGAATTCCAGGCTCCAGCCTCCCCACACCCACCCCTGCACTGAGCCTGACCCTGGGAAAGCACCACACACCACTGGCTCCCAGTGCCCCCTGACAATGGGACGAGGCTGCCATGAAACATCTCTGGGCCTCTGAAGAGACTGGAAAGGAAGAGATTATGTCCTCCTTGCAGAATCCACACAGGCACTCCAGCTCCTGGCATCCCTGTCCCTTCCTGCCTCTGTGCTGGCTGCAACTTGGGAACTCCTTTCACCTGTGGGAGGACACTGCTTAGGGTCCCACACAAACACCACAGAAGGGTTTTGGAATCCCATTTATCTTGCTTTGCTTGTTAATGAGCATCAATACAAAGAATTACAGAAGAATTTGATTGTCTGTGTTACCTCTGCGTCTTTATGAGAGATGGACCAGTCCACATCAACTTCTCCTGAAAAACAGAAATAAAATTAATTATATTTAATTTACATTACTATTTTTCTATAATATATTAAAAAAAATTATGACTATTGCACTTTCTGAAATTGCTAACAGATTTTGATGTACTAAAGAGGAGAAACTATTTCTGTCTTTGGTAAAGGAAAGCTATCAACCCACTGGTCACTAAATCTGCCTCCCCTGAAAATCAGCACATGCCCAGCTACTGAGAGGAGTTTATCTGACACCACCCTGTTGTTCTACCCTCTCGGGTATAAATTCAGGTGGGTATTTAACTCCTCCAGAGGCAGGGTCTCCAAAGGTTTCGATTCCAGCCATTGGAGTTACCCCTGCCTGTGCTTGTGGGAATGCCCGGCTCAAGTCCAGAGGCTGCAACAGTGGGGAGCACATGGAACAACAAGTTAATGTAGAGAATATATTTTCCTCCTTGCAAATTCTCAAAGTCTGTGTCTCCAGGCCTGCATCCTGACTGCTGCATGCCAACACGACTGAGCATAACCTCAGCCACCCAGATTGTAAGCTGAGCAACTCTATTTCCAAGCAGGGTTCAGTAATGTGCAATAAATCAGAAGGACACACTGAATTATCGACTGTCACGCCATAACCTTCTCACATGCAGCCTTTGGGCTGGCAGGAGTGAAAAGAAACAAACCAAGAAGGAAAGGAAAGGGCAATCAGCTAAAGGAATAGGGATGCAGCTACAACTGTTTAAAAATTCTGCATGTTGACACCGCTGACGGCTCCAGCTGCGCACACACAGCTGTGCTGCCACAGCAGCTTCCACCTCTGTGCTGGAATAATGGAGGATTCGTGCCAGTGCAGGTGATCACCTTACTCATACTTTTACAGAAAACATTACAACCCGTGCACAAATTAATCCTATGTGTTTGTGGACTTTTTAATGCAAACTGTCCCATCCTGATCCCACAATCCAAATCTGAGGCATCCATATTTGTTACTAACACAAATCACAATAACATCGCGAGTTACAGACAGCAAAAAATTATCAAATTTTGATCGTACTATTAATTGCCATTAGAATGTGGATGACCACGAACTAAATTTATATAATCTATAATGTCATGTCTAACCATTTACTGAAAAAGTCAATAATTTTGGCTGAAGCCTGTGACGCAGTATCTGGATACAAGATATGTTACTCCGGTCCTTTAGAGCACAACACCTGCTTACTGCTGCTCTTCGTCTAACAATCAGGGCTCACACCACTTGCTCTCACCTAAAGTACTTTTATTTCTAACACTGACTAATGCCAATGCCCAGCTCTGAGGCACTGAGAACGCATTAACTGGCCTGTTCATAAAGTGATTTCAACAATGTATGAACCTGAGTCATGGTACACACAGTGACTGCCACTGCTAAGACTCCAGAACCCACCAGATCCATCACCCCAGCATCATTTAGGATGAGGAATCATCCTCAGAGTGGGAGGTGGAACCGTCCGGGGCCCTGGGGAATGCTGCCCTCATCCCCACGGGGAGGACAGATGGGACAGGTTTGCATCTGTGCCCTTTGGTAGGAGCAAGTCATGGATATACCTGAGAGGAAATCAACCCTTTTGGGACCTGATCATGAAAAGTAAAGAACAGACATATTTGAGTCATAAAAACACTGACATATTTGAGTGCATTATTTATTGCTCAGAAGCCTGTTAAGGAAACTCATTCATAAAGAAAAAGGTATTTGTAATTCAAAGCTCTGCCCTGGCAATCCGCACTGTGAGTACTGTGTTGCACAGAAACAGATATGCAGAATGGCTGACAGTTCACAGATCAAAATTACCAGCAAATTAACTCCTGTTAATCACTAGGCATGTCCTTCCTTAGGGCAAACCAACCAAGTTTCTCTTCTTCACTGTCAAAATCCCCTGCTTCTCAGGGGAAAACCGTGATACAATGATTCAAATACTCCTAACGCTAGAAACTAAGAGTGCTCAACTCAGAAAATACATACAAAAGCTTTAAAGTTGAATGAAATACTACACCAAAATCTTCCTTTACTAAAACTGTTTGGTGATCTAGAAGTTAATTCTAACTCACAATAGAGTGCATAAGGCTTTGTTTTCACCCATAATAAATTCTTGAGACTGAAACATGTAGGGAGAATTTTGCTTCTGCAATGAAATCTTGCTGTAGAGACACATGGAAAAAACTTCAACGATATTTTTTGCTGACCACAGTGTTTTGTTTGGCACTAGATCATGAAATAAATCACAAACCTCTGCTCTAGTTGACAGATACCTCCTCTTCCTCTGATTTAGTTTTCTTATTTGGATGAATTAATGTGTCCCACAGGCACTCCCAGTGGCCCCGGGCTGCCTCCTGGCCACTCCACCTCCACTGGCTCTGCTGTTCCCTTTGCTCCAACCACCAGCACCGGCACCCCTGGTGTATTGGGGACCATCTTGTGCCACGCTCCCTCTGGCCTGCAGCACCATCACTTTTGTTTTAGTCCTCAGTGCTCAGCCTCATGTGGGCTGCGTCTGGGATTGTGGGTGTGGAGGAGCTCTTCCCAAAGATGTAGTGGTGGCTTGGCCCTGGGACTGCACCCAAAATTATCACAGAATGGGTAAGGGTGGCAGGGACCATGGGAAGGGTCACCAGGCCTCGGCGTGCCTGAGGATGATGCTCTCCCATCCCACAGTCCCTGATCTGTGGCAGAGAGGGTAGTTTTGGCCAGAGCACAGGCACCAAGCAACTGCACCAATTGCTGAGAGCTCTGTCCTCACAGAGCCTGGCACGATGACTCCTGTCACCTGATGTCCTCCAAGGCGATGCCTGTACCATGTTAGAGCATTTCACCCTTTTTTTTAAGGTGGACATAAGCACAGAGGGTGGATATCTGCCAGAAGGAATGGCTGTGAGTGCTTTATTTTTACTTTTATTTTTATTTCTACTTTTCAGAAAAAAGCAGCTCAAAAGCCATTCAGACTATCTTTGCCAAGAATTTCCCCCTTTTCTGTGGAAAAGTTGCACATGCAAAACTTACTTGAAGGGTCCTATGAGTTAAATAAAACCCAGAACATCTTTGACTGATCTGTGCTTTTAATCTCCCTCGTCTTTCTTTTTTAAAAGCTATCTCCTTTTTAACATTATATTAATTTCTATATTAAGTTTAATACTGATTAATTCCAATACCAAGATTTTATTAATTTGTATACTTAAAAAATCCAACATATAAACTTCTTCTATGTATACTTTTAAAAAATGGTTTTATCAAATTGCAGGTCAGGGAAGAAGAGAAGAGGATGCAAAATATATACCATTTATATGAAAATGGAAGCCCTGCACAAGGTTTTCCCTTTATCAAGTATCACACTTTGGCTGTCCTGTGCCCCTATACAATGGGATGAATAGTGAGCAACAGCTTTGCTTTTATTTAAAGAAAAATTTTGAAAGATCATTGAGATTCACATGTATCCCTCCACCAGCATGAAAATGTAAATTTCAGAGCAGCGTGCAGGGTGAAGCCAGATTTAGGACCCCTGTTCAATGTGCATTCAAACCTCCCCTCTTTCATCCCAGACAGGGTGAGAAGGGGAGGAGGGAGAATGAGGACCAGCAGTCAAAAACTGAAATTGCCTAGAGGAACAATCTGCTTCCACAGGAACAAAACAATGACTCAGAATAAACAATAAACTGTTAACAAGATTTCCTTATCTGCAGTGCAGCTCCACCAGGGACTCCGGTGGCCAAGCAGGCTGCCCTGGCCAGGCAGGGCATCGCTGGGCTGTGACCCCACAAAATCACACTTGTATTTCACTCATGGAGGCTGGGAGAAAACACGTCCCTGCGCCAAGCTCTGCCTGCCCTGCAAGGGTTTGTGTCATCACCTTCTTCAACAGCAGAGAGAAGCTGCAGAGCACAGTCATCCAACTTTGAAAATAAAACACTAAATTTCCTAAAAGGAGAAGGCAATTGGTCATGTTTCCCCTTCCTTCTAATTGGAAAATATAGGCAGACAAGTATTTTATGTATTTTACTTTATGATCAGCCCAGTGAAATAGGACACTTTGAGCTGTGGCAGCATGATACGTGGCCTGAAGGGCAAATACATTTCAAAGCTGGGCTTTAAAAATTGGATTTTGACTGCTAATTAATATAGCATATTACAGAATAGAGAACCCTAATTACATTCTAGTGCAAGACCTCCATGGCAAGGACTGTTTCAGACATATCTGATCATGTCAGGACACAGCTTCTGCTCCTAGTTTTAAAATTATAAGCCTTAAACTCCCTAAAAAGCATCTAGAGTTGTAAGAATTTTACACTGCGACATCTTATATGTACCTGAAAATTCCTGCTTATATGTGTACTGAAGTGAGTCAGGTCTTACTGTAATATAGCTTCCTATAGTGAGTTTCACATTTTCTGTGCCTAAGCAGCCATTCTTCCAAAAAACTAGGAATGACAGTACGCAGGACTAACAGCCAAGCACTGTCCCAAAACAGGAATCAAGGTGGCCTCCCTACATCAGGTTTCATAAAGCACAGGAATTTGAGTTTTTATGGACCAGGATGCACTGTACATCTTGCCCTTCTAGGAAGAGGTATTCCAAGAACCCTCACAGAAATGTCTGTGTGTGGATGTGTATGTGAGTCTATGTATATACATGTGTGTATATGTGCACACATGTATGTATGCACGCACAACTCCCCCACATGTCACCAGAGTTTTGGCCTGTCCCACAGCCACGGTAGACCAGCTGTGATAGACAAGGATCTGGCCCTCCTTGTGCTACACGAGGCTCCCACTCCAGCAGCTCAAGGTCCATCTCAGCAGGGACCTCTCCCGCCAGGTACCCAGGTGGGAGGTGCTTGGTGGCTATGGGGTCGCAGTCCCCTCTGCACTCCCCAGCTGCCCACAACAATTCCCTCACAGGGGAACGGCATCAACCCTAGTGTGTTTTTTTAGACACTTCCAGGGACTTCTCAAGTTTGCTTTGATGAGAAAAAGGTGATTTACTTAAAAACAAGACACCTGCTGTTTAATGGAATACCTGTCAATATCTCTTTATCACAGCTTTAAAAGAGATCCATAACTCCCACAGGGAAATCATTCGATGGAACCGTTGACAGAAGTTCAATTTGAGAAATTTTCTCATGGCAAGAAAAGGCTCTTTTTACCTCTCCCCTTGATACCTAAAATACATGTATGTGCCAGTAATACACCATTTTTTGGCAGTAGGGAAATCCCTGAAACATTTCATTTTTAGGAACCTTTATCTGATGTTTTTGAAAAGCATCACGAAATCCAACAAACAACAAAACTCAACCAATTTGAAATTAACTAAAATGTAAGCAATTGACTGAGGCAAAGGCAGAGTTCGCAAATAGCAAACCAGAGTTCAAAAGAAAAAGAAACCCACACACTTCCGAGCAGCCTTGCATAAGTGGTAAAAAAAATCCCTATGAGCCATTAAAGTAACTTTAAGTGAAGTTCAGCAGCCATGACACATGGGAGAAGAGTTAACGTCCCTCTGTTGCCAGAGACAAAAAGCCTGGTGGTCAGGGTGGGATGGTGCTCTAATCCCCCAGCAGTGTGTCTGGCAGCAGGGACCCATGGCAGGGCCGGGGTGACCACTCTCAGGGACACTCACAGGTCATGGAGCTTAATACACTGAATTAGGAGCATCTGACCAGGCAGGGACGAGTGCTTTTGGTGTTAGATCAGACATTAATAAATACAGAAATCCTCTCAGTGTCAGCACGTCCTGTCGCTCTCTATTAGGTGTCAGGTCCCTCATACCACATTTCAGTTCTGCACCCCTTTTCTGCACAGACAACCTCTCCAAGGACACATCCCACACCTTCCTCAAAGTGTGTGCCTTTCTGCATTCCCTCAGCTCTCCATTTTTTCCAGCAGCTCTGGGTGTATAGAGTGCCTCACGCATCAAATGGGAATAAAAGTGTGCAGTGAAAAAAGCAAAAGACAATTCCGTAAATGATACTTCTGAGGAATATGTGTACCACTGAACTGCTGAAATGCACAGACACATGCTAAACATGAACACATAGTGCGCCCTTTCCATTATGTCAGGACGCATAATTTCCTGTCTGTTTTCTGTCTGTGCTGTAACACTGCTTCCTTCAGCCCCAGCCACTGCTGGCCATGTTAATTCACAAAACTCAGCAGCTCATGATTTTCAAAGCTTAGCACAACATTTGCAGAACAAAGTAGGTTTTTCTCTCTTTTTGGTGGGTACAAGTATGGGGACCACAGGAACAGTTAAATTCATGGCATGGTTGGTCTACCACACAGTCGGGGGAATTCTTTAAATAGAGCCTGTCACTCTCTTTGCCCATCAATGGGATTTCCTTCTCAAACTGCTGATTCGTTCAGGTACACAACAGAGGAAATTTCAGTTAACCTTTGTTTCACCCCGGGGAAAAATCTGTCTGAAAAGTATAAAATGAATAGATTAAAAAAAAAAAAAAA
>VYXB01008794.1:219289-257724 GCA_013397135.1 Pachyramphus minor
AGAAAGGCTGCAGGGTTATTCTTCCTAGTGTTCACAGCAGTCAAAGTTAAACAGAGAAAAGGAGCAAACATGAACATTTTATTCCCACCAGAGAATAAGGTATAATATATGATTTAGAAATTCCATTGTCTATATTTGATTTCTAATTTAGCAAACGAAAGGCTGAACACAAATCTATTGTTCTCATTGAGTGCATTAAGAATTCACTTTTTTCACTATTTCCTATATGGTTGAAATAGGACTAATAGGTTACTGTCAACAGAAACCCTTTTTAGCTATTTGATTGAGTTGTCTGAAATACCTTTAGATTTCAGCAATCCTTGGTGAAGAGAAAAAATAAACACTGACTCACTGACGTGAAAAAATGAAAACAGGGATAAAATCCAAAGTACAGTAATAAAATTAAGGGAAGCTTTGGGATAGGTTACTGCCAAAAAAAAGGCTTAAAGTGCTCTAAGTTATTCATAAAAACCTCTGTTTTGAGATAACAGGAACAATAATTTTCATTTTCCAGTGTCATTCATCTAACAACGCACGACATTCACTGTGGTAACACTGAGTGTTACTGCTGACCTGTTCCTGCCCATTCTCTCCAGGATGGATGGACAGATGGACACAGAGTGCAGGAGTGTGGCTGAGGCCTGGGCATGCAGGACTAGGAGGTCTGGATGGGTTGAGTTCCAGTGCAAGTGATATTCTGAAATGCCTTATGGGATCAATAGGTTGCCAGGAATTGATCCCGCATGACTGAGACTATTTCTGTGTTTAAGCGATCATGATTTTGTCAGCGGCTGCACAGCCCTTCACCGAGGATGTCACGAAGAGAGCTGGGGGCTGTGGCGGCTGTACAGTAATGGAGAACCATCATCTCTTAATCAGTCCTTGCAGAGGGGTGTCTGTTGCAGTCATTGGTGGCGCTGTTGGAGCCTGGCAGCCTAACGTGGGCATGAACCCCTTTGTACAGTCAGATAAAATGGAATTCAGTTAATGGCCTAGACCTGAGCCTAAGGAGCACCCTTGCTTCATCCTCACTTACCATGCAGTTGTGTCTTGGGAGTTTATTTTGGCAACATATTGCATCTTCTTCCAACAATGCAAAATAGATGAAATGTAAATACAAACACAAAAGAGAGAAAAACGTCTTCCTCTACTAAAGCTTGTGGTATCTGATCCAGTACAGTCCCTATGCCTAAAAGAAGACATGTAAGGGATGTGCCAACAGCATGATGAGTCTCCCCACAATGGAATCCAAATTTAAAGCTTCTTGGAAATTCAATGCTTCACTTGAATCACAAACCTAAAACCATTCACCATAAGCTGCATTTTGGAGAAACAGCATGGCTCTCTTGATGCTTTCACAACAATGAAATAGGGAAATAATTCCTGAGTTGGAATAATACTGATGTAGATGAATATCTGAAACTTGTCAAGCTTAATTGGGTCTCTTAACTCTTAACTTTTTCCCTGAAATTCCCAAAATCTTAAACCCAGGAAAAACCGTCACATTTCAATGCAGGCTAAGTGCCAGTCTTTGGGTATGAGCCAGACTTTTGGTTCAGCTTTCTTTCATGTTGATAACTGGCCCACTGGGCAAAGGCAAACTAAATCATCCCAGCTCTGGCAATTCCTTCATACCATCACAGTCAGAACAGGCTCCCATGAACAGCTCTTGGAACACGAGGACCTCTATTGGGTGCCTGGGAGGAGGCAGACCTGGAACAGCTCTTAAGGTGGCAGTTCTCAGCACTTTCATCTTTTCCTGAGAGGACTCACACCAGCTCCAGACAAAAGGACTCCCAAAGAGCCTGGTCAAAACTGGGATGGAGCAGATTGCATCGCTCTGAGAGCAGAACTGCAGTTTGTTCTGATGCCATAAGGAGACATGGAGCAGGTGAAATTCTGTTGTATACACCCCTAGTTCTCCATTTTGATCCTCTTCAGGCTTATAGCAAAGATAGGAAACATAAGCAGGAGGTTCTTAAAAAATATCCATACTGAATGGAATATTTCTACAGTGCCAGTAACAAAAATTAATATCACCTCACGGATTTGCCATGAGTCACAAAGTCTATTCAAGGAAACCTTCCCCATCTGCCACATGTGAGGAACACAAACCACTCTCTGGGTGCCCCTTCATAATAAATGTTCTTCAAACTTCAGCTTTCAAGGAAAAGGAAGACACAAGGAGTGATGTGGTGACACGGCACTTCTGATAGTGAGTGGAAACAAGGCACTGAGGTGCCTGAGGATGTGCAGCACGTAGTTATTCCATGAGAAGAAAGCTCCAGCCTTAGCACTCAGTTCCACTCAGTTTTGATCTTCCTGGGCTTTATCACTTTACCACCACACAGGCAGATCCTTTAGTCCCTCTACAGAAGAAAGAGGTGGAAAGATCTTCCCAACACCGTGTTCATGCTAGTAAGACTGCACCAAGGGTCACTGCCATGGAAGACTGTGGTGGGTCCTTGCACAGATGACACTCTGATCTCAACCCAACGTGAAAATCTGTAGACCCTTGGAACGTAAAAGCACCAAATAGGACTAATATCCTGTGCCTGAGGGTGACATGTTTGGAGACTGGTCTTATGCTGGGCTCTGAGGCGTGGAGATTGGAACGCAGCAAAGAATGAGAAAGAGCACAGTGTCTTTTCCATTTCAGTCCTAATTTTTTTGGTGTACTTTGTTTCATAAAAACATCCTTTTCTTGGAAGAGAAAACAACTGGGATGGATGTCTTCTCAATGTGAGTCTTCTGCTTGCAATGGAAAACATAGAGTTTTCCAGAAACACGTCATTCCATCCTTACAGGCGGAATTTTGAGGTGATGAAAAAAGATGTGGTCTTGCCAAAGAACTGCTAAATTTCGCTGGCTAGAATAATTTTGTCCTTTGCAACAAGAACGACAGCAGAAAATATGTCTCTTTCCTCCTCTTTTCAATAAAAAGTGTGGGAAAGGAAGTGTGCTCTTTATTCATAAACAGTAAATAACAATTCTTAGTGAGAGAATTAATTTTTTGCTTGTTTAAAAATATTTTAGTGCTGCAAAGAGAAAAAATAAATCTAAGACCCCTATTTCATCTCCATTTCCTATGTATGGGAAGAAAATAGTTATTTTACCATGAACAAATAAAATAAAACAGATTTTAAAAATAGTGTATACTTGATTTTTTTCTCATCCTTTCTTACTTTCTATTTTGTGCATGTAGTGTAACCACAATTGACACTTCAACACCAGGGTCAAAAGCACCTCGTACAATGTTAAAGATGCATTTATTTACACTTTGAACACTTGTCTCTGTGGTTTTGGTTTCTTGTTTGTTTTGGCTTTTTTCTTTCTTTTTCTTTTTTTTTCTTTCCTTTCTTTTTATCCTTAAACAGATACCACAGCAATTGGACGATCCTTCTCACTTCTACCAAAAAACAACTCCTATCTTAATTACACTGTGTAGTGAACAACAGCTTTCTTCCAGATCTACTATATTTAGGTTCTCTAACAAGACGAGCTTTTCATGCACCTGAGGAGCTTGGTCGCTGCATCCCTTGCCCAGTTCTGCCAGGGCAGCAGGCCAGGAGGGGTGTGATCAGCACCACATCAACCCCGGTGAGTGCTGCCCAGGCATTTTCACATCCTGTTATGCCTGAGGTACAGAAGAGAGCACAGGGACCAGGAGAACTCACAAATCTATATTTGATTTTAAACATTTGAATTCTCAGAGCTTAACAAGTCTTTATTAAAACAAATCAGACAACAGCAGTACTGAAGAGTTAAGGTTTATATAATAATTTTAAAATAGCATTTGAGACATTTAACATCACTTTTCCCTGCCATTCAATATAACAGGAAGGTGTATTATATGCCAGCTCTTCCTACCTGAATTTAAATACTGCAACCCTCAACTTTTTGCTGTTCCAGTAGGAAATTGTTATGCACTTCATATTTGTATTATTTAATTTATAATGTTTTGCTTGATTAAAGCATTTTTTGTTTCAATGTTGATTTTTAAACAGCAGTATTTTTTTAAATATGCAGTTATTTAATTCAGCTCAACTGCTTCATATGACTGAGCTGAAGTGAATGTGAAACATTTGTATTAATCCAAGAAAGATGATACACATTTGAAGTCGTGATTTCAGTCATTCCTTTCTATTAAAGATTCAATAATCTGAACGGTTTAGTCTTCATACCTCGGGCGAAAGCCCCCTACGCTGTGGCAGAGTTATGATTCCACTGCACAAACTGTCTGAATACTTTCTGTATTACAGATCTGGGCAATAATTTTTGAAATCTTTGAGGTTTTCCTCCTTTGTCTGAGCAACAGCAAGGGATGCCTGAATCCCTGATCGAAGAGCTGGTTGCAAAGTGGATCCTGCTTCTACTAAGCAACACTGGGGAAAAAAACCAGTCCTATCGCTGGAAAAAAATCACCAAGGTCTCATTCAAAATGTGCAATCAACCAAATTTCCTGAGCAGGGTGGTAGCTCATCACTCCTTTAAACACTAACAATGCAGTCACTCTCTCTTAAGTCCCATCATCTTTCACTGGGCTGTGGCTAGGAAGGAGATGAGAAAAGCAGCAGAACATCAAGTTCATTCTTGGAACCAAGGTTCAGGGAACAGGAGCCACCACAGAGCTTATGAGGATCAGTCCTATTCTTACAGTTTTGAGGAACTGGGAAGGGGGAACACATGGCTAATGTTATGAGAGACACTCCTGAAGAAAGCTTGCAGCCATTTAACACCGAACTTCAGAAACGACTGACAGTGCTGTGGAGGAGGAGGAGACAGAGGACACCTCTCACTAACAGCAGGTCCCTGTGCATGGGCAGACCAGGATCAGCACACATGGGGCACCACTGCAGTGGCCCTGCTGGCCATGGTATTCCTAGAGGTTCTCCAAAGACAAGTCCTGTTCTGCTTGTCCTATCTCCGCAATAGGATGACGTCCACGCTAGGCCGGTGCCACTGGTGTGGGTTCATCAGACACTGTGATACCAGAGACTACTCAGCACTGGTGGCTGGGTGCCAGATCCAGCCTGATGTTCACCTGAGCCTAATGGAAATCTGTTGGGAGTCCTGCCAATGGTGGGGCCAGGCCAGCAGAGCTATGTCAGGAAGGAACCGAATTTCAGTGCTGGCATGGGGGTGAAACACGGTCCAACAGAGCTGGCATGCAGTAAAGCCACTATACATATGCACCCAGTTCTGACAGCTGTGAGCTGTTACAAAGTCTGGCCTTGGTGCCAAGTGCACGTGGTTTAGGAAAAATAATCCAAATCTTTATCACCAATTAAAGAGCAGAGTCACAGTTTTCTTCCCAGACACTCACTCCCTAAAGTCAGGGTAAGGTCAGAGGCAGGAAACTCCTGCAATATTCACCATTTCTTAGTGGCAGTCAGGACCTCTGCTAAGAACAACCTTAAACAATTTTATTTCAAGTCCTTGATGTATTAGCAATAAAGAAATGCTGGGATGCTCAAGTCTGCCCCTCCTTTTGCTGAAAGTCAGTGATTCAGACAATTCAGTATGACTGAATTCAAACATGCATTTCACATGTACTGTACAAGTTTGAAAATCACATATTCTTTTTCAAGAAAATGTGAAGACAGTACATTTGAGATGCATTATTTCTCCATTTGTTTTCATTTACTCCTGTGCTCATATAAGATCAACAGCTCAATGATGGAGTAGGAGAGATGTGATCATGTTATTATTATTTTTTTAACAGAGGTCCAGAGGGAAGTATAAAGGGAAGATAATCTGCAATTTGTTACCCAGCAAGACTCTTCAAATGGTTTTAAAAAACGAAAACAAAGTATGAAAGTGAAAAGCCATCCACTCAATGTAAATGCAGCCAAGTAAACACACTATTTAAATTAAACTGATTACATTACTCAGCAGCAACACTGAAAATCTGGAAAACAAGTGGGCCAACTACTTAATTTGAGACAGGCATGCAGAGCTAGCCTCCCTCTTTTAGAAATATAAAGATTGATAAATTCACTGGTTGCTTGAAAAGAACATATCTCAGGAGTTGTAGAAACACTAATTTCCTTTTTTGCATTGTCTCTGATGACACGCTCTTTGAATCACACACACCTGCCTCCAGCCTTCATTATTTCTACATTTCATTATAACAAAGATTATACTTTTGACTTCCAAGGTGGCTCGCTTTGGCAAAACTCTGCAAAACCTTCCTTCCCCTTGCAATCTGACAGTGCCATAAGAAAACCCACAATTCTTCTACAAATACGTTTTTTTACCTGTAATCCCCCCCCCTGCCATGCCACAACAACGGAGTTGTGTGAAAAACCCACGTGCCACAACTGCAGGTGCCACCCCTGTCACTGATACCAATAGGAACACTCAGATTGTAACATCTCAGTGACCTGCAGCAGGGAACAAACAAACATACGAAGAATATGAGTTGCTTAATCATAGACAATATTTGCAATGGTAAAAATGTCCAGCAGTGCTGAAATGTCCAAAATAGCCACCTTTTTACTCAAGTCTCCAGTTATTTAATGAAGTCCATATGAAACTCTCATTTAGTTCCCCCTTGCTTTGAGTTGTACATTAACCTGCATGGGAATGCCCTGTGCAACTGATGGCCCACAAATGTCAGCACTGTGACACTTCCATGCGGCCCTGCAGGGGACAGTGCTTCCGTGGTGACTAATGGTGACAAAAAGCCAACAATAAGGCAAAGGCTGGGCCATGACCCCTTGTGTCTGCCTGTCACCCTCTGGCAGAGCGTTGAGCCCCAGCCAGCACCTGCTGACAGCAGAGGTGTCCTGGGTGTGTGTGTGCTGCCAGGCAGCACCGCTGGCTCTGCACTGGACACCGAGTGGCACAGTTGGCTCTCTGCTGGACACTGAGTGGCACATCTGCCTCTGCACTGGTCACCGAGTGGCACAGCTGGCTCTGTGCTGGACAGCACAGTCAGATCTAGGCTGGGCAGCAGAGTTGGTTTTGAACTGGACACTGGCTGGCACAGCTGGCTCTACACTGGATACTGGATGGTACAGTTGGCTCTGTGCTGGACTCTGGGTGGCACAGCTGGCTCTGTGTTTGCCCCTTCCAGACCTGTCCCAGGGCACCAGGTGCCCCAGACTGCACCTCCACCCATGCCAGCAGAGTCCCTGGTGCATGCACCCAGGAATGTTCTGTGTGGCCGTGGCTACTTCTGGTATGTGCCAAGGGATGGCTACTGGGCACTGGCGAACTTTTGGTGCTGACCTTCTACTGCTTTTGCTCAAGGCTTGTGTTTGTATTTGTGCTTTCAACCAGCATTTCACCTGAGACACAAGGTACAGTCACGATCTCCAACACCTACAGCTTGAACAAAAAGATCAGTAGGGTTCCTGTTTAAAAAGAAAGGCAGCATTCAACTATTTTGTCAGGAACATAGTTTACCTGCTGCGATATACCACTTGTTTAGACCAAAGAAGGTACTGTGGCAAACCCTTGGGGTTCTTCTGGGCATAGTTTCCAAAGCTTTCACACATGCCTGCAGGCTTTATTCATGCTGAATTATACAAGCTCTCTTTTTTTCCCCCCCCTTTTTTTTTTTAATTCAGATATTCATGCACTCAGACAAATGTTAAAAAATTAAGTTTCTGTAAACACACTGTTATCTTAATAAGTTCAAATATTATTTGACTATTCCCCAGGGGAAGAAAAGCAATATGTTCTAAAGCAAGTGGCTGTATGTTTTGCAGAAGGTGGCTACTCTGAAATTAAGAAATGCAAATGATTCTACAGTTTATGTGCCTCAAAGTAAAAATAATGATATTAAATTTTAAAAACGTAGCACGAGATATTGCCGCTTACACGGAAGCATCGTGAGGATGCCAAGGGACCCAGAGCGATCCCAGGTCTGGGGTTTTGAATGGCACAGACTAGTGATCACAGGATGGTGGTGATACTCTCCAGTTACCCCTGGCAACCCTTCTCAACTGTAACGATGCTGCCCCACAATAGCTTTCACTGGGCAGCTTTCTCTTCACTTAGCTGAATGCTCTGGGACCATCTGTGTCGGAAAGCATAAAAGGCCAGCCTGCCTGTGGGCCCGTCACTCCGAACACCACCTCTCTGACCCCGATTAAATACAACTTTCAATCCCTTTTGTCCTCCCTGTTGACTTCTCCTATTAAGGGAGCCCTTTGACAAAGAAAGCGGAAGAGTGGACTAAGTGCCCCCAAGAAAGGTGATGTCTGATACTGCTCAACACAAGGATTAGCAAGCCAATACATAACAAAAGCAAGTTTGGGGGAGGGGTAAAGAGGAAAAGAAAAAAATGGTTTTAGACAGGTCTTTGACTAATTCAGTAGGTACACAGTTCAACAAATAGCTATACAAGAGGCCTGCTCCCAAAGAAACAACTACCGGGGAACAATAAATTGAGGAGATACCTTTCAGCATGGCGATGCAAGGCCGTGACATTGACAGAAGAAGTGGATATGTCATTTGCTACTTACGGGTATTTAAACTGAATTTTGCGGTGGGTACAGGTGCCAAGAACACTCAAGAACTTACTTTAAGGACAGACCTCTTCCAACAGAAAGGTCTTGTAAAATATCTTAACTTGGGTCATTCGAGGTAACTGTAAAGGGAGTGGGTGACAAAAACACAAACAACAAGAACAACATTGGCTGGAGAAAACCTAAATACTTGCACATCAGAACTGACAGTTTCCGCATTTACTAAAAACTAGTTGCTTTTAGGAATGTGCAAAGCATCTTTGTCAAAATAATAAACAAAACTTTGCCGTGCAGGCTTGCAGTAGCCATGGGTTATCCCAAAGCAGCACAGCCTCTGAGCCTGAAACTGATGGTCAGCACAGAGGAGCATTCAAGTGGCTCTGAGAGTTCAGAAATGTTGGGGGCAGGAGCATATTGCTCCCCCTGCCCGTGCCTAACCTCGGTAGAGGGGACCAGCCTGCAGGCCAGCCACAATGATGGATGCCTGGGAGAGTGGCCCCCCAGAGAACAACGTGACCAAGAGGCATTTGACCAAGTTGTAGGGCAGTGGTGATGATGTGATCACTATAAGGGAAAGTCAGGAAACACCTGGGTGCAGAAGATGTTTTCATCGAAAAACCTGAGCCAAACAGAAGGTACTTTTGTGGAGTGAAGCAGCAAAAGGGATGATCAGGGGTTTTATTTCCAGGAAAAAGAGATACTGAAACTGTAGAAGTAACCAGAAGAGAGAAGCAATAGATGGAAATCCATAAACAAAACAAACATTAATAGAACACCGATAAGTCCTGGTGGTTTCTAACCCCAAAATCACCACTAATTAAGCCAGGGAAGCAAGCACATCAGACTGCCCCTATGAAAATGTCAAAATATTGCAAATCTACCCACTAGCGTATAACGAAGGATTACAGCACAACTGCTTGCTTGTTTTTATACAGAACAATGCAGGGTGAGCTCTCTTCTCCTCAGTCCTCTTGGTGAGGCAGATCATTCCAGGAGCAAATCTTTGTAGAGATCGAAAACAAATGGGTCACATTATCAAAGCAGCCCTCACTTCCCAGAATAAGTAAAGGCAGATTTTGCTATTTGGAAAAAAGTCAACTATTGGCAGAGTTATTCTCTATGTAAGTGCTCTCAATGTCCTCACTAATGCCATTTAGAGCCATCAGCAGTGCTGACCCTACCTGGCCCCCCCTTATCTTGCCAGCTCCTACCAATTCCAGTCAGGTTGTTGCACCTGTTGGTACGTTGGTGCCTGTTGGGGAAATCCCGAGGACTGGTTCTGCACTACAGCAGGCAGGAATGGGTTGGAAGCAAGCCGAATAAACAAAACTCTCCAGCTGACACGGAACAGCAACAGAAGGAGACATAAAATTGGCAGATTTTAAAATGAAATTATAAAAGGAGAAATGCCATTGGGGCTGGTCCAGGCCATGGAACTACAGAGCTCCCATCAAGGGGGGCTTCTTGCCTAGAATATGCTCCCTGTACCACCGTAGCACATGATCTCCCTTTTAAATAAAGGTTAAAATTGTGCTTGTGTCAGAAAAGAGTTATACGAGACCCAAGGAACCACCAACGGTGCTGACCATCCCCCAGCAGGCAGTGCCTGTGGCTCCAGAGACGGTTCTGGAGCACTCCAGTACAGGCTCTGCAATCCTCCTCAGCCATCGGGCTTTTACTGACAGCTTTATTACCATTAACTATCTGCCTTTTACATGTTCTATTGAGATTTAACATTTTATTTGGCACAGTCAATTTAGACTACAGATGCATTTCCCTCTTCCTCTTCTTGTCTTTTTTTGAAAGGGGGGAAAAAGACATCAGTAAAGTCCCCGAATGGGTGCCACTGAAAATTAGTATTTCTCTATGCACTCTGGAAAATAATAGATGGGAAACTGTTTCTAATAGTTTTACTTTCTGTGTTATCTGGAGAAAAACAGATTCACACATGCAAAACGGACTGTTTCAGAAGATAGTGCTATGAAAAATGAAAGACTGTTCCAAAGTAAAAAGTGATTATTTCAGAAGAAATGAGAAGCTCCAATGTCAACCCTACTGCCTGAATCAGCAAAAGATCAAAGCTTTGTATAGAATAGGAAATTGGTGATTTTCCTTAAATTTACATTTCTTTTTGCTGAGCACATTTTTGCTTCAACGTGAAAGAACTTCTTAGAGACACTTCCTAGTTTCAGACATTGCATTTTGCTATGGTGTTGTAAAATGCTGCTGCCTGGGACTGGAATTCCATTAGTATGATTGGAAAAATTTATGTATGAATGCTAGATATTAGCCACAACAACCATGGAAGCCAGCTATTTTTAAGGCTTATGTCTATGGAGAACATAATTCAAATAATTTTTTTTATTATTTTTTACAAAAAATAAGATGTCCTCCATCATATCGACAACTGTCCAACAGAAAACCCAAAGCCATATAACCTAAAAAATAAAAATTGCAGTTACTGTTGTCAGAATCTGTCAGAAATGTTGGGAAAATACTTACATACACATCTCTGATATTCTGTGCACTAATACAATAAATCAGGAAAAACTAACTCTGGAAATTTCATCATAAACCACTGCACTGTTTACTAAAATCTCATACATAACATTTGCATTCTATATACGTAGCAATTAAAATAATTACACAATTAAAAACCATTTAGTTTTGATATTATAGTCTACCTAAAAGAGGTTCCTTCTCAAGACTATCCTTGTGATCCTAAGCTTCAGAAAACCTAAATTGAAAAAAGTGAAACTGACTCCGAAAGATGTGACGTTTTCAAAAACAAAATTAAAAACCCAAGAAAACCTCAGCCACTGTTATAACCCTAACCATTTACAAATAAACCTTTTTCTTATAGCAACTGTTTTTTTCTGATGATTGTTCCTGAATTATCTGCTGAACTTCTGGGAGACACACCGGAGCACAGGGGATGCTGCCATGGGGGATAACTGGCTTCCAAATCATTTGGGACTGCCTCCGTATGTGAACTACCGCTCCTTGTGTGAACAAACACAGTAATCCTTCAGGACAGAGAATATGCTCATATTACACATACTTGAATAGATTAATAATTTATAGAAAATAATGTTGTATGAACTGCTGATTCATCCACAGCAACAAATACCCACAGTGGAATCTTAAACTACAAGCATGAAACCTCCTAGGTTTGCCCAGATTTTGTAAAAACTCAGCAAATAACTTTTTAAATCTCAATCAAATTTAATCTGCTCTGTATTTTCTTCCTTACTTTGGTACCACGTATTAATTGTGTACAGTGATCTCTAGATCATGGCCTAGGTCTCTCTTTCTACCAGATCACGTATCACCAACGCCTGCAAAGCAGACGGACAATCCAAAAGGAAAGTCACAGGCAAAGAGAACGATGCCACTGTGAGAGATGAGTAGAAGGAACATCCACAAAATAGTCAGGACTATGAGAAAAAGAGTGAGAACACCAGGGGTGCTAAAAGTGTCTCTCCTGACTGTTGTCATCAGAAGTGCTGCATTTTGTCAGTGAGTGATTTTTACTGGTGCTTTAACTCTAACTCTGCTTAACCTCACACACAAGCCGACGTGTTCCATCATGCCTAATATTGAAGCAAATAATACTAAACTCAACAAATATTAAACAAATACTAAACTCTAAGTTGCCACCAAGATATTTTTTCTTAGGACTACATATCCTAAGAAATATAGGACTGTATAAAGGACTTTTCTTAGGACTATATATCCACCTTTTTATTTGGCTTTTATTTACCTTTTTGGATGTAAATTGTATCCAAAGTCAAATAATATAAAATATTCTCTTTAGATTAGTATTTTACAAATAATTACTGAGGGGTTTCCAGAACCTCCTCAGGGAGATTTGGGTGAGAGGGAGGTGGTGAATGGGCAGTTTTAGTGGCACAGGGCAGTCTCTGGGAGAGAAGCAAAGGGATGTAACTGGCCCCACAGCGGCTGCTCAGCCACTTCTGGAAGTGCCTCTCTGACTCGGAGGACATAGAAAAGAGAGCACACGGCAGGACCACCAGCCCCTCTGGCAGCCTCTTGTGCTATGAAACCCCAGTCTGTCACACCAGGGAGGGTAGGGCTGGACCAGGAGCCCTGAGAGGAGCTTGGAGGACAGAAAACACTGGAATTGCTGCAAATAAAGGGAGCTCTCTGAAGCACAGGCTGTACTTAAATACCAAATTTGGTATTTAATTCAGTAATTAAATATCAAACTACTTTGTTGTCCAAAGACAGGGGCGGATGAGCAACTTGGGGAAGAGACAGGAGTACTGACCCCTGCATCACTGAGCTGCAACCAACACCGAGGGACACACCCATCTAGGTGGGCTTCTGCAGCACCAGTGGCAGGAGCAGACCCTTGCTCCTCTGTGGATGGAGCCACAGCAAGCAGCCACCAGCACACAGCTGAGCATGACTGAGGGAAAATGGCACTGCACTGTAAACAGGCACATGAAAAAACCCAATATCCAATCCCAAACCCCAGTTATATCTTCAGCCCATGATATCTGAACCTAGTGAGTGGGATCTCCCTCCACCTTCTCGTCTTTCAGCCTCAGAAACTCCAAGAACTCTCTTTCCTGACCCGTTCAGCTGAGGACACACTGGCCACTTTCCACTCCACAGTGAACTCATCCAGGGTTAAGCCACAAACCATGTGTCATGGAATGGCCACGGTACTCAGAAAACCTTGAGGAGGCTTCACCATGCACAATGTATTCCAGCAGTGTGGCTGTCAGGGCACCAGGGTCCAGCTTTCCAGGACTAGGCAACAACAGACACAAAAAGTATTTTCAAGGATGAAAATGTCCTTTTTCAATTACATTTTCATACACTTTTGTTCTCTGCAGGAGAAGGGCATCTTACTTTCACGACATACATCCTGTCATCAGGGAGAGGGACAGAAGTGTTACCCGTGATCTGGTTGGGAACAACAATGGACGGAGCAGGACAGCCTGAACAAGTGCACGCAAACTCATGCTTGGAATATTTTTCCACCCATCCTTTTTAAAGGTGAGGCGGCACTGCTCAAGCCTCCCAGCAAGAACTAATGGTGCCACCTGTGCCATCAGCCACAAACCCTCTGATCCTGGCACTTCGCAGCCAATGCCATTTGCTGCCGTGTCCCTGCTTCAGATCTACCTCTGTGTCCTTTACTCCCAGTTATTCTTCTCATGACTCACACTGGAAATAAAAGACTGTGGTGTAACATAATTCAGACATTTCAAACTTTTCTCTCAACTGTTTCTGAAACATATCAGTTACATTCAGGCTTAGAAAAGGAGCTGCAGCACAGGGTGAGGCATGTCTTTTGTCAGGATCCTGTCTGCTCCCCGTGGCCTCGTAAACAAGCTGCTTTCTTTAGAAATACAGCAGACCTCCAATTTAAATTTATGGAAAGGCTGAACCAGAGGAGCCCGCACTCAAATAATTTTAATAACCTATTAAGTTGCGACTTCAGATTCATTTTATAACCCTGTTCCTCAGGGAACAGCACTATCAGGATAAAGATAGAGTTTTTTTTCTTTTAAAGATAAATAGCATCATTAATCTGCAACATTTCTTTTCTATTATCTTTCAAAATGAGGAGTTATTTTGTTCTGATCTTGAGGTAATTAGCCTTCATTCACTAGCCAGAAAATGTCTGTGTTCTGAAAATTAAAAATGTGTCATTAAGTGGAATTTACCATAATGTCATTTATCTTTATATAGTTCATCAGTGACAGCAATGGGCCTGGGAATCCATCAGCTTTTACAGAGGAAGCATTAAAACAAATTGAAAAACAGAATAATCCCAGGCACTCTTTAACACAGTCAAAGCCATTTGGGTAATTAAATAGTGGTATTTAAAGTTTTAATTTAGATTTTCCCCTCTGTTCATCAGCAGTCAAATGAGATGTTCATATTCATAACTGTTTGTAATAAAGGGTTTCATAAAGCAAACGGAATATCAATGCTGTTAAAATTAAAGAGAACACAGTGAAACCTTTCAAGTGCAAACAAGGAAGTTCATTCCTGCTGCACCTTATTTTCTGTGGTTATACTGGGAATAACCCTCACTGTACCTGGCTCACTCTCCACACTAACAACGGCCAAATTCTGTAATGTGCTCTTGGTGGTCTCAGCAACTTTAATCCACATTCCTTGTCTTTGGGCATTTTGTGAAACAGGAAATCCAACTTCCACAAGTGGCACAGTTTGCCTTCTGTTTCCATTGTTTTCCAAATGTTTGCATATTAATCTCAAGCATCTTTTATCTTGTATGTTCAGCTCTGGAGTGAGGATCTTTTTGTTCTCCTGCAGTTATTGCGATGTGACAATGTGCACCCTGGAAACCTATATATGGTCTAAATAATGCTAAAAGTAATTATTGAGGGACATAAACAGAATGTATAAAAGCTTGCTAGTACCACCCTTGCTAGGAAATACTATGCCCTCCATCAGCTTTTGCCAAAATTAAACTAGAGAGATAAAATTATGTAGTTCCTCATGAAACAGTTTCAACCGAAGTCTGAATAATGACCTTTTCAGCACATGTACATCCTCACGAAGCCGCTATTGGCTAGGATGCCGTTATTTAAAGTAGAGAAAAAAATGCACCTATGCTCTCTTCTAGGTGCAGCTGGACCTAAACTGACCATAACTGTCAATACTTTAGTGTGCAATTTTTGTTCTCTTCTTCCACAGAGTAAAAAATGCTACGGGATTTTAGTTTATTCTGAAATGAAAAGTCCAATAACTTTTGCTCACTCTCTTTTAAATAACGTGGGAAATCCCCAAATTATGACTCCATTTGCATTGTTACAGGGACTGAGACATTTTCTGCAGAACCACCTGAAACGTTCTATTTTTTGGTCTCAGAGCAGCAGTTACATATTAGGCAATAAAAGAGGTTCTTACATAGGGCCAGAAAGAGCCATCAGGAACCTGAGTGCCTCTGGAATTTTTCAGGTATAGAGAGGAACAACTCAGCATGGCATAAATCAACACGAAATCAGGACAAGTTTTACAGCTTGGTAAATAACAAGACACTGATAAACTGATGATAATCTGTTTCTATGAATACCATTCCAGCAACTTCTAGATTTTTTTTTAATATATTTTGATTTTATTTTTAATTTTCACTAAGTGCCACGTCTTGGCCTCCGCTGAGGGATGGTCATAACTTCGGAGATCAAAATGAACCCTAGAAGTGACAAGTTCAAGTCATACATGAACACAACAGAAATACCTGCACAACCTGCCAGAACTAACTAATGAACTGCTTTTAAAAAATAAAATTACATCACCAAAATCCTAACATGAATGATTTTTAAAGGCATATGCAGATGGAAATAGGTATGCTATGTAGCAGCAAAGTGATTAATAAAGAATTGCCAGGAGATATTCCCCATCAGTGGACAGAAGCCCCTCTGCCTGCCAGGCAGAGCTAGAAAGGAGCAGAGCCTGTTCATCCTACACCTGCCAGGACAACCAAACAGGTCCACAGGAGGACGGGGGAAAACCACGCCACACTTTTACTTGGAAAATTGAGAAATCTGAGCATTTCCAATACCTCAGGCACAGCAGCATTTTTAGTGTTACCCAGGTGAGCTAACGGCAACCAGCAGCACAGACAAAACAAATGCAAAAATGTTCTTTAAAACGGTCTCTATACCGCAATTCTGAGCGGCAAAACACAATCAGCACGACATTCGGAGTGTGCCCCTTGCCCCCCAAACCACCAGCTACCTATTGGGGCAGCAAAAATAGCTCAGCTTTCGGTAATGTGAAGTCTATTCTTGTAACATTTAACTTCACTTCCTGTGTCTTTGTGTTGCTCAAGGAAGTGAAACTCATGCATTGCATGTTTGTATTATTCCCTGTTACAGCAGACTTGCAGACAATGTCTGCAATGGTCTGGAGCGATAAGAGCTGCCTCCAGGACACGGATTCTCCTGGGGATTAGGCAGCACCATCTGGGGCCTCCCGTTGATCTGCAGCAGCTGCAGCCCAAACATCAGTGCGGGGCGAAAACGGGTGCTGGTCCTGGAGTGTTTAACAAGTTGCTGCAACTTGGTTTCAATTATAGTTTGCTGTCTTTTGAGAAAAAAAAATGGAAAACAACTAACAGAGTGACTCTCTTTCTTGGCAGAGAAGCGCCAGTGGATGTTTACAGCAGCTCTGTATCCCTCTGCACTACTCTCTACCTCAAAGAAAACCCCCTGTCAAGGAGGGACATGATGAGCTGGTGTGGGGCAAAGACTTCAGAAAAAACAGGATATGGCCAGCAGAACTAGTGCTTTTGGTACACTCACTTGTTGTCAGAAAAATAAAACTTCCAAATATCTAAAATGGGTAAAACAAACTGTTGGAAGGGCTGCAAGTTTAGGTACCCAAAACATGTAGTTTTCCCCGCAGATAAGGAACCAAAGGTAGTTGTCAAAGGCACATAGTTTGAGGCATATCACAGTCCTGTCAGGATTTCTTTCTAGGCACCAAGAAGGAATGAGGGAGCTTGCATGTCATGAGCACGTAAATTGCTGTGTTGGCCAAGAAAGTCGTTGTCTAGAGATTTTAGGCACTCTCTTCTCTACTCACTCTTTTCTCCTTTACTTCGCTTATTTTCTGCTGCAGCTGCACCTTGCTTTGTAATTATGTTAAGCAAACCACATGGCACTGCCTAAAACCAATAAATCTCATTAAAACAATTAAATTATTTTTAAGGAAGTAGAGATGATTAAAAAGTTATTAAAAAGGAATGGAACAAAACAATGAGCAGGAGGAAGGAAAATTGGTGTGATCTCTGCACATGCTTTTCAAAGTTGATGCTTCAGCTCTGAATCTGGATCAGAAGTTCCCATTATTGCCAGTTTCCTGAACCTGGCTGGAAATGTTCACCATGTCCTGTACCAAGTACCAGGAGATGGGATGGTGAGGATGCCAAGACAAGTTGGCTGAAGATAGGACACACCAGATCAGCAGAAAACAATTAAATATCCATCCTCACACCTGGACCAAGTGTGCAACCCCTCCATGCATGTCTTAACAGAAGCCAGATGTTTCTCAATGTGATGTTGTAGGCGTGGCCCTGAGCACCCTAACACTGCAGAGCAGGCTCTAGGTGCTTCAGTGACACATGCTCAGCACTGTCCAGACAGGTGTGATGGTGTTTCAAACACAGGTATTGGGAACTAAATTTCTACATTCATATTAAACCTTTAAATAAAGCCAAGATTAAATAGAATATAATTGTAGACTTCTTCTTCTTCTTCTTTTTTTAAATTAGAACAAGCTACAGATTTTTGTCATTACATCTGACATTATTTGACATTTTGACATCTGCACAGCAGAGCCTATCCATCTACCTTTTTCCTACCCAAAGCACAGGTACTATGCATTGTCCAGGAAATGTGACCAAAGGAAACGTGACTGAACGAAATGTGACCAAAGGAAGGACCAACCTCTGCCTCTTCCCAGGGGGCTCCAGAGCTGTGATCAGCTGCAACATGCATGGGGTCTGCGGCAGGTCAGGACCCTCCTGCTAGTGCAGGGCAGCCCCAAGCAGCCCCTGCCAGGGCTCCCGAGTCCCTCCATGGTGCCACCAGCTCTTGCCCACCCTGCCACTAGGTCACTCTTCTTGCACAGCAGCTCCTTTGGTGTGGCTCGCTGGACCACGGCTGGGATGCGCAGCATCAGTGCCACCACTCCTGCCCCATGGCCAGTGACTCTCATGGTCCTCATGACTCCTTGACAGTCTTCTGAGCCCACCAAGAATCTAGTGTCACAAAGTTATGTGGCTTAATGACATGGAGCCTGACACGGTCTTTGTTCCAAACACCAGTTTCAATGGACACTGTCTGGGTTCTTGCACTGAACAGATAACAAAATCTCTTCCGTGAACCTCTTCACGCATGATATTACACAGCCCTTCCACCACCCTCCCACTGTTTGAGGTCAGCAATTAAAAAGCATTTGAGGCTGCCACAAGGTATGACATTTATCCTATTTGAATGCATTTGTAATGTTTAGTTTCATGTAATAAAAGCATTTAATAGCATAAATACAGGTGCAATTCTAAAAATCTGAAATTCAGGTTTCAAATTCAAGAAATGCTGATACGCATCTCTGATGGTAAAACAAAAATAATTGTATTTCTGTAACCAATAACCCTGTCTTACCTTTTTACCTGTTCTATTCCTGCCAGATAGTCTGTTCATATGCCAAGTTTAACACCTTCTGACACACAAATATGGATCAAAAAGATGTGCTACTTTTGCACGACTATAATGAAGATATTATATTTGACAGGTAGATACTAACAACTGAGTTGAGTGCCAGCAATACATGAGGTTTGGAAGAATAAGAACCAGTACATCTAGTGGCAGCTCCCAGTCCATATGCTGCTCTGCTCTGGCCTGAACAGATTAATTTTAATAGCACTTTCACTTACCATTTCTGAGGGACCAGGATGTTGCAGGCAAACTGCTGACTCTGTCACCTTTTTGCTACTGATAAACACATTTGTTGGTGTATTTTCAACAATTTCCTCCCTACTCGTGTACCGTTTCCCAAATACAAAGGGAAAACAGGCAGAACTGAAAAGCCAGCCATTGAATTTCAGCATCAAACACTCCAGAAGTCAAAACCTCCTGCAATCTCTAATGTACCATCACAGAATATCCCAAGTGGGAAGGGACCCACAATAATCATTGAGTTCCACTCCTCGCCCTGCACAGGACAGCCCCAGGAATCCTACCATGTGCCTAAGAGTGTTATCCAAATGCTCCCTGAGCTTTGTTTTTGTATCGTCTGTTACTTTAAACACTTTCCTAAAACCGCAAAATATAAAGGTCTCCCCCCCTGACCAAGCACCAGACGCCATGTGTTTTTCCCTCTGGGGACAGACAGTGGACACATGCAGGGACACCTTCTGCCTTGGCCCCACAGGGAGCAGTGTGTTTGCCTGCAGCTACAGATGGTGTTCCCCCAGGAATCCCAAGGCCTGTGTCCCAGGATACCCCTGCTCCAGCCCCTTTCCTTGCCCCAGCCCATCAACAGGAGCCTGCTGGTCCCTTTGAGTACCAGTGCTCCAGCAGACCCTCCCCAGGCAGCTGGACCCACTATCCATGGGTTGGAATGCCCCCCTTGGACACTCACAAGGCCAATGAAGATGCATTGCAATTTTGCTGGAAGGGGTCTGAACAGCCAGTAAACAAATGGCTCCCTGCTGCGTTCCTAACAGAGACAGCGGCTCTGTACAGTGATATTCAGAACATGCCTAGGGAGGTTAAAAAACAAAATAAAACAACAAAAAACCCCCGAAGCACAACTACTTTAATGTGAGTGAAAGGCAACACACAGGAGGTACAGCAAGCTGTGGACATTTTATCAGTCTAGGGCTCTAAGTAGACAATTATATACTTAAATGTTAAGATTCCCTAAGATGAATTAAAAGTCTCCATAAAATAGTTTGAAGCACTTGTGTTACAAGAAGAATGCCCATTTTGAAGTTGAAGAATAAAAGGAACAGAAGCATAAAAATACAGTTTTATGGTAAGTGATGATTCTTCTGAAAAATAAGCAGATAAAAAGGATTTTCTTTTCCCCTAGATGAAAACAAGTTTATCAATATAATTATTACAATAAAATTTCTAAATTAAAGTTGTATTTCCTTAAAATTGCCTACTATGCTGGAAACAAAAAAAGAAAGAAAAAAAGCTAAGTAGGGCTTCCCATGACTAAATGGATTAATTCTTTAGTACCACACAATTACCGCTATCCACACAGTTTCAGTGAACATCTAAATAAACACCCAAAGCTTATTTTACACAAAGAACAATCCATTCTAAGGAATAACCCAAACGCCAAAAAGCTGACATTTTGTATAAAAAATAAAGAAAAGCTGTACAGGGAGACGGAAGAAAGGAAAGGACATTTTAGGTAGGTTTGTGGGGTGACAGCCACTGACAGACGGACCTTTGTTGGAGCTGCGCTGCTCACACGCCTGCTCTGTTCCTGGATGTCTTTCTCCAAGTGATGTTTCCCGATGCAATGCGGGAGCTTAGCTTGACCCGTTCGACCCTTCGGAGCGATGAAAGGCCGCGGCTGAGCAGCCTGGAGGAAGACAGGGACCCTGCGAGCTAGTGCATGCAGAGGCAGCGAGTGTGTGCGGCCGCTCTGGGGGTCTGGCGACCCTGTGAGCCCCAGACAACAGCCAGGGAGGCAAGGGCAGTTGGACCCACACCCACACTGACGGGCAACAACACGGCCCTGGTCTCATCACCACAAACATGAATGGTCTGCATCATGTTTTCATGCAAAAATCGTTCTGATGTGGGTCTTTGCAAGGTGGGCATTTGATGTCTGGTGCTTTTGACAGATACATTACACAGCTTTTTTAACAAAGCAAAAACTCAGGAGCTGTAAACCATTCTGGGTGGAAGAAAATTGGAAAGTTATCCACAGTTTCCAAATTTTCCCAATTTTTTCTGCTTCACAAAAAGACCTGGATATTCTTCTTTTCTTGATGCAAAGAGCAGCAACCTGCCCTTGGGTCTTGGGGGTCAGTAAGAACTGGCTCATCATGATTTACAGGGGATTAATATCGAAACTGTGTTTGCTGTTTAACAAGACACAGCTTGTCATCGACATGGAAATTCTTATGTCTTATCCCTCTCTCTAAAATAATCTGTGTTTCAGTAGACCAGCAGCATTCCATGATGGTTCAGTGTAGAATTAAATGGGGGAAAAATCAGCACTGTGTCTCAAAGTCAGTGTCACTCTGCAGCCTTTGAGGGTGTAATGCCTGATCAATTGTAAAAATACATCAGTGACAAACCATGGACATAACCCATGCGTTACACAAGCCCTCTACGTTACCACAAAATTTCTAGCAGTTTGACAGCCAGGTTCAGCCCAGACAAAGTTGTCCTCAGGTAAATGTGTGTCACTACAGGTTGTGCCCTGTCCTGAACTCAATATAGCAGGATGACAGCAGGGTTGGAAGCTTTCTCTTTCCCCAAAGAAGATGGGGGAATATACCATACCCAACATAACACCCACAGATGAAGCATCACCTCCTTTAACTGTCTGCTTTAACCGTTGCCAGTGACTGCGATTCACCAAAAGTAAATGTCATCAGGACTCCGTTAAGGACAAGGAACGCCTGGCAAGAGCACCTGGCTATGCTGGCACTCTCTGACAAGGGGCAGAAATGAGGGACACAGCTACCTGCATCCAGCCAGAAACAAGGGAGACAGCGTGCCCCAAAATTAGGTCTCCCGGAAAATGCCTTTTGGGGTGGGGGGGCGGGCAGATGAGGTTCTGAATATCAGACAATAATAGACCCTGCAGAAGCTTATTTTTGTATGATATTTTAAGGTTAAAGAGAGAACTAAGGTGATATATTTTAGAAACCAAGAAAGGATAAAGGAACGCATAGAAATACTTTGCACTGAGGAAGGATGCCTTGACCTGAACTAGTGCTTTAATACTTATTGAAAGTACCACAATGTCTGTCACAGCATGCTCTGCTTTTCACTGTTCAGTCTGAGATTTCCGGACTTTCACTTTCCAAGTACCTCCAGAATACAAAGGAGAAATCACATATTCCCAAACCATTTAGTTTAGAGCTTCATACATCACAAGACAGTAAAGAACTTTAATTCCTCCAGTTAAAGAACAATACCATCCTTTCCTTGGCTAATACGGCACTTTCTAGGCGGCATTTTAAAACACATCCTCGAGCACAGCACCTTGCTGACCGAGATACAAACACCCTCCATATCTAACATAAATTATACTCAAACCACCTCATCCTTCAAAATAAGACAGTTGAGTCCATTGGGTTCATGCTGCACAGTGCTTACAGAGATTTCTTTATTTCCGCTAATGCTGATACAAGAAACCGAAGTTCTGCAGATCAACGTGCGTTGTTCATTGTGCGTTGGGGCACCCTCACATTGAAGACAAGCACTTGGTTCTGCCAGCTGTGCTTAACATGTTTGCAACACCATAAAGATTAAACAGCATAATGGTATAAATCCTATTACACTATATAATCTCTAAATTACACTCAAGTGGATAAAAAAAATACACAGCTTGTTAATGAACTTTACATTTTCATAATACCATTTACGTTGTGCAGAAGAATTCCACTACTTTGGATATAAAGTTTATGAAAATCCATTTCTCGTAGATATTACTCACAACATATCCTGTTTGTCCTGGGAATCCATTCCCCTGGAAATGTTGGCCTTGGACTGCACAAGTTTCTCACTCCCTCCTTTTTACCTTCTCTGGGCTCTTGCGTGACACCTGGCATAGCAGCAAGGAGTACAGAGGAGGTGGCTGCTCTGACGGGCACTGAACAAAGACCCGGAGCCTTCCATTGCCCCTTTCCACTCATCTGGCGAGGGTGTTGGCTGAACTGGGCACTCCAAGGATGGCAAGGGGCAGCCAAGTGCTTGCCAACAGCAGCACTGTCCACCTGGCCCCATCCCAGCCAGCTGCAGCCTCCCCAAGGGACAACGGTCTGTCATCGTGGACTGGGGCAAGGGCTAAGCAAAGGATTATTGTGTGAAAAGGAAAAAAAACCCACCAACTTTGTCTGTCATGGTGTTGGTTCAACACAGGGAAAGCTGGAGGTTCACAAACAGCTTTTTTGCAATGGATGAATGAGTTTTCATGATCCCCTATAAAAGTCATAGAAACTAACAAAAACCTGTGTAGCCACGAAGCCCCATTGGCACCCCGCGGGCAGGTTTTTAAGGCAGCAGGTTGTAAACTGCAACTTTCTGACCAACAGCAGAAGAAATGTAAGAAAAGTAATCTAAAGAATTGTATTTACCAAACCTGTCAAATTTCAGAACAGTTTCACACCGACTGAGCAAATGAACCTGAAGCAGTAAAAATCAGCAATTCTCAATATAGCATGTATATAGCAAATTGCACAGTGCTTGATGAGTAAGCGGTTGTAAAATCCTGGTAATGTTACTTTTATTAGTAAAATTGTTAGAAAATAATTAGCAAAACTGCTTTCAAACAGATGTTAAAGCTGCAATAATTTTTCTACTCATGAACACAACTTAGCATTGCTAAAAACAGGTGTGCATAACGAAAACATCTCCTTGCCAGATCCAAACTGCAAACCAATGAAACAGTATGAACAGCAATCTACAACTACCTGTTATTGCTATGCAGCCTTTCCTACCTTGGATGCTGACGTAAAAATGGTCACCTAAAGACATTAAAAATACATAAACACTTGCTGTAATGCTACCTACATGGATTAAAAAAAATGGCACCAGGAAAACAAATCAATGGAAAAACACTTGTTAAGTGACATTTTAACAAGCCCTACTATAACGCAGTTATGCAGCCATGAATTGTGCTACAGTGTTCCCCTTGCCCTCTACACTGTAATTCAGGGTTTAAAATCAGAGTATAAATTCCAGTCATCACAGCTTTGGGAAGAGGATTTGAAGGACCTGGCATCCTCACATCTGCAAGAACATTATTTGAAGGTCAGAGTTAAAAAATTCATCTCAAATTCCTTAAGTCTACAGGTCTGAGGATTTTTAACTTTCCTCCAAGAGGCCAAGGAACTCAGCATTTCTCCACAGAGACTGCAATTTTGCTGCTGCCAGACTTTTATCATGCTTTGTCCCGAAGCAGCTATCTCCACGTGGTGGACATCATGAGTGCATAACGAAAGCCCCTGGCAGTGACACAAGGGCACTGGGACATGAGTGACTGGCCCTGCAAAGTGCAACCTCCTCTTCTAGCAAGCCAAGGGGGGCCTTTCCAGACTGGGAAAGTAGCTGCTGGGCTCTGGGAATGGGGAGATAAGCAGAGTCACGAGCAGGAAAGAGCCAGTCCCACCTGCCTGTGGGACCACTGGGACTCAGAGCGCAGGACATGGGCACAGCCTGGACTGGGAATGGAGGGGGGCTGTGTCTGACTGGACTGCCAGCTCCTGTTCCTGCTTGGCTCATCTCCCAGAGCCTCTCTGTGGCAGGATGAGCAGGTGACAGTGCCACATAGGCTTTAAGGCACCATGTTCACCTGTTTGCCTGCTGATGGTTTCTGTGCAACATGGCCAAACTGTCCTCTTGGATCCAATCCTCTGGCTGGAACCAAAGGTGGGATAAGAAGGGCCAAAAAAGGTGAGGGAAAGAAATAGAGGTGAAGGAAACAGGTGCCAGCAGAAGTGCAAGTCTGGGATTTCCTGAGAGGCTCGGGATGGAGCCAAGCCAGGCACGAGGCACAGCCACATGGATACCTCCCAACAAAATGAAAACATTGATATTCATGGTCCGACTGCCAGTCCAATGGCTACAGAAGTTGGTGGCGTGACTGACAGACAAGGGGATCAACGTCTGACTCTAATTATTTATTTGGTGATGCTTACTTCAGCTTTTTAACCTCAAATCCTATTTTATGGCTCTGTGACTGATCGAATAACTGCACATCCCACACACCTCTTGCTTACCAGGTACTCTAACAATAATCTGGGGTAGGACTGTAAAAATACTTTTGCAGATCTGCTTTGTCTTTCTTCGCTTTTATAGTTAACTCTTATTGGCAGCATTATGTAGCACATAGCTAGACTCCAGCTCCTTGAAAAAATTAAAAGCAAGGACCTCCACAGACCATTCTCTCTTCTCTGTGGCCCAAAAAGGTTGAAGCTTTCAATTAAAATGGTGGTAAAACAATATTTTCCAGTCAGAGAGAGATGGCATTTTTCAGCACTCACAGACAACTTCACCTGCTGAGTGCAGTGGCAGCGCAGTGCAATGCAGTGCAGTACACTGCAGTGCAGAATCCACACATGAAGAATAACCTGTTTGTGCCCATTCACAGCTGGACTTGGGTCAGGAGGGCTCCAACACAAGCAGAAGATCCAGGGATCATAGAAATATGGAATCATGGAATAGTTTGGGTTAGGATGGACTTTAAAGTCTATCTAATCCAAAACCCCTGCCAGCCATGGGCAAGGACACCTTCCATTAGAGCTGGTTGCTCCAAGCCCTGACCAACTTAACGTTGAACACTTCCAGGAATGGGGTAGAGGCACAGGCACATGAGGAATGAGATTTCCACCAAAAGACAATTTCACTGGGTTTTTTCCTAGCATTGATTGAAAAAGGAGGTAAACACATTTCAAAAGCCGATAATTGAACCACAGATACTAAACTGAAGCTGTAGCTATGGACTGCCTGAGGCTTCTTTATGTTTTAATGTTACCTGTAAAATTAAAACATTATTATAAAAATTTAGTCCAATGGTAAATTTTGAAGTTTTTTTCCTTCAGTGTTCAGTACATGACTACAACACAGATGTACTTGTTTAACTTTGACTTTATGACTTATGCAAAGCGCCAGCTATTATTCCAGTGCAAGTCCCCTTAAATAAACTTTTCTGAGACATGGTGAAAATGGAGGTGGTGGATTAGTGAGCAGCGAAAGATGAGGTCATCTAGGCGCATTGAAGCTGTGTTTTGAGACCAACAATAGCAGAACTCCAGCAAATCCTCTGAAGTACACCCCCTTGTTTTCCACGCAGCCTGGATTAGTCTTGAGCTTCTAGATCTGAAAATACAATAACCCTTTCACTCATATATGACACAGAGAAATAGACTATACTAAAAAAACCCAAACCTAACAGGTTTATTTACATGCCCAGCACATAGAACTCTTCTGTATTTACAATACAGAGGGCAAAACAATACAAAATGAACGGCAGTTCAAAAATAAAGGGTTTTTTTCCAAGCTCTTTGGATGTGGTTTGCCATGTTCAAGGCAAGTGGTGTCAAGTAAAAGGCATTCATGTCTCGAGCTCATGAATGCAGAGGCTTTTTGTGGTATCAGGACTGTATGTTAACAAATTTATATTTTTAGGGAAATTATATAATAATATAAGAATAAACAAATTCACATGTGAAATTACATCTATCAAAAAAGGCTAAAAATTGCAAAAGGAAAAGCTGAGCACCAAGGGCTGCTTTCCTAATGCAGAGTTATTTTTGTCTGAAAGTGAGGTGCGTTTGTGGCAGATCCAGCAGCTGGGAAGGGAAAATTTTTTTGATGCCAACCTCAGTGACAGGAGGGTCAAGCTGGTAACAGACTGTGATTTTTATATAAATGCATATTTGACAATTCAAAAGCACTGGAAAAGAAATGAACTTATGATGTGAGTTTTCCTAAGTATTATGGCAACAGGAAAAAAAGAATAACTCCAACAACAATTACACAACAGGTAAATTGTGTTTGCGAGGAAGGTCCAGAGGCTGCACTTGGCACATGGAAGTGCATGGTGGGGTGGTATCACCACACACAGCCTTTGACATCAGAGTTTTACCTCCTTTGCAGAGCTGTTCCCACTCTGTGGGAACGATGTAATGGGATCTTCAAAGGCTGGGAATATCCAGACTCATGAAGTATAAATGGGAAAAAGCCTTCATTACTGCTTATCCTGAGAGAAGTAAGAGGCATGAACATCAAGAAGGTGTGGACCAGTCCTGTATTTATTTCCTAGAGCAGCAGCCTCTGCTGTGGGCTGCACAGGAAACCCACCATGGTTTGGAATTGGGCCCCGGTAAAGTAGCTGAGAACTGGGAGCCACTGGCCCTGTCCTGTGGATCAGTGTGACCCAGGTGTGCAGAGTTTAGTTTCACTTAAAGGTAAGACAAAAATTTAACAGCATTTTCCTCAGCTACCTTACTGCGAATTGAATTTAAATACAGCCTCGTCTCTCATAGAACTAATTATTTTTTCATAGCTCTATGAGAGGAGTCGGATGGAACAACTGTAGATTTTTCATAACATCTAATTTCTGGATAAAAACCCTCAAATCTGAAGAAACTAGCAGGAACACAGGGACACAATCCCATGTGGGGCTAAGCACACCTCTGTGACAAGCTGCAGAACAGCCCCCTGGCATAGGCAGTGCTGTCCTGATCTCTGTTTTCCATGCTGCTCATCCATCATGTTTACAGGGAGTTCTGCTTGTTCCCACCTTTTGAGGCTGCAGCCAGCAACTCCCAGGATTGCTCTCAGCAAGTGTGAGCCGAAGGATCAGGGCAGCACCAGGAGAGGAAGGGGCTGGTGCAGTGCACGGCGGGGGCACCGCTATGGGCTGGGAGCTCACCCAAGAGCGGGTGCAGAGCAGTGGGCAGAGCAGTGGCTGGTGGCTGGAACTGGCTGGTGGTGGTCAGGACCAGCTGATGGTGGCCAGAGACTGGCAGCCACAGTGCTCCCATACGGCGGAAGGAAATTCACAGGGGCCAGCTACCTGAAGGTCCCCATCTGTTGGGGTCCACACTTAGCCAGTGCCCCCCGCAGACTCCTCCACTGATTCAGAAGGCTACTGGGAACCGCCACCATTCCAGCTGGAGGGAGTTTCCCTGGTTTTGCTCCGTGGCCTACAGGAGCTATCAGTTCATAAGGAGCTGCTGTGGGATCACCCAGCTGTTTGTCAGATACCCACCACGTCCTGCCGCATGCCAGCCATGAGCCTCCCCCTCAGCATGATCAAAATAAACACTGGAAGTGGAAAATCTGGGAAATCTGTTCTCTTCAGCAAGGCACTTATCGCTCAGGAGTGAATTTCTCCAGCGCGTGCGAAAGAGGAAAGCCTTTTTCTATGTTGCTGGCAAAACTGTCAATCATCTTGATGAGCAGCAAATAAATGAATGCCCAATGATGGGATTCTATATTATCCTTAAAAAAGAAATCCATCAAATAAACATCAACAGGTAAATGTTTATACCCGACAGCCATCAATTTCAGTTATCCATGCAAAGAGACAGGTGAGCTGGACTGGTAAACCTCGAAATTAGAGAGGTATTAATCATCTGCTCCCAGCCAACATAAGCAGATGTTATTTTTAAACAGGCAAAATCATCTCTTCCTCTGAAATTTATTTGCAACAGATAATGTTCTGTTACATTTTTAATCAAGCAGATGAAGTTACATTTAAATTGAAAATCTGCTGCACTCAACTAATCAGGCAAGTAAAATTCTGAGATGATTGAACACCAGCACAGAGCACACCATTACAGCAGGTAAATTGTGAAATTTACCTGTCACACCACACGGCTCATTGTTCACCTACCGCGCCTGCAAGTGAGGAGCACAGAAATAAGACAAAAAAAGGAAAGGCATGTTCAACATATTCATAAATCCATCATATTTTAGGAACACACCATTAACAGTGAGAGGGGAAAAAAATAAGCTCCACCTCTTTCCTACAAAAAAGCCAATAAAGATTTACACAGGTTGCTCCTATCTGCTTCATGCTCGTCTAAGTCATGTGTCTGGATACGCTGAGATCAAGGCACAGCACAACAAACCTCTCGTATTTCTCTCATGATGAAATAAAAGGCAAGACCCCCCGAAAAATCCGAAATATCTTAAGGAAGCAATAATGTGACTTTTCTGCCAGTACATTTCCCGGCTATCCCAGACATGTCAGGCCCCACCACCCAACTCCTCCGTGGCTCAGCTCACCACTTTTAAACACTGGTACTGATGTCCTGACTCAGGGTTTCACTTAGAATACACTTATCTGTGTAAACACTGCTGTGGTAAAAGCAGCATTGTCTAAATAGCAGAAATATAGTGTTCAGCTCCTACCCTTGACAGTGACACCCTAAAATACTTGGTTACAAGAAAGTGCCAGAAATAGGAATCTTTCATCTTAATTTTAAAGTGAGATCCATATGAGTCTCGTGCATGGCATTGATAAATTATGCATATCTACTTTTTTTTTTTTACAACAGGATGAACACAAACTGACAGCAGACATCTGGAAGACTGTCAATTATTAAAGCTTTAAGCTCCCATGCTTTTTTGTGCCCCTGTGCTGTCCTCTGAGCACTGCCTCAGCACCCAAACCCCACATGCCACATATTAAGATTATTAAGATAATTTCTCCTTTTTGTCCTGTAGGAATTCAATAAACTGTGTCATTTTCATGTTATTCTATTTGCTAAACAATTGCTCCTACAAGCAAAAAAAGTTTAATAGTTACTTTAGCATGGTGTATCTGGGCTTATAGTTCATATTAGGAAAGCAAATCCTGTTTTTTAAAAGATATATTCATTTTACGTTGTCATGTTTTAAACATTGCAATAGTTAGGACACTGCAGCAGCTTAATGATTATAAATTTTGAGAGTCCTGTGGTTCTCACTTGGTCTGCCATGCCCTGGTGACCTGTGCTGCACTCACCTGCACGCCTACATGGAGCACGCAGTGCTGCCGCTGCTGCACCTCAGCCAAGGCTTGACCGTTCGTTGCCATGAACTGCAGCCACAACAATCAGAGAGTCACACATGCGTTTTGGTAGGGAGCTACCTCAAAGTTCATCTCATTCTATCTCCTGCCATGGGCAGGGACACTTTCCACCAGATCAGGTTGCTCTAAGTCCCATCCAACCTGACCTTGGACACTTCCAGGGATGGGGCAGCCACAGCTTCTCTGGGCAACTGTGCCAGGGCCTCACCACCCTCACTGGTAAGAATTTCTTCCCAATAACCCATCTAACCCTGTCCTCTCTCAGTGGGAAGCCATTCCCCTTTGTTCTGCCACTTCAGGCCCTTGTCCAAAGTCCCTCTCAAGCTCTCTTGGAGCACTTTTAGGTATCAGTACAGTCAAAAGAGCAGAGTATTGACATCTCTTTCAACTGTTGCTGAAAAGATAAAAATATGATTTTTCTCAAGTGAGTAAAGTAGCTCTTCACCGATCAGGTGAAAAGGTTCTGTCCAAATTTTGATAAGAGCTCTGCTCATGTGTCTTAGGGAGCTAAGGCAGTATACATTACCTGATAGAGAAATGGTTTGGGAAAAAAGAGACACATTACAATACAGGTCCTGATTTCACTAATACCACTCTAGATTAAATATACTAAGCAGACAAAAGAAAACAAACATTATATATAGCATACTACATTCTGGGTTTTATTCATATGATTCAGCAAATGTGAAAAAGGAAGCATACTGCCCTGGATCATAGTCCTGTCTGGCATGGAACAGCTTGTGACAGTCAGTGCCAGACAAACCCAGAGTGCCCTGCTGCCACCAGGGCAGGAAGGGTTGTTTGGGGTTCTTAAAATATTTCACTAGACCCCTCCCACAAAGATTTAAATGAACATTATGTTAGAATTTAAAACAGTACATCAGACTCACAAAGGGCACGGTTAGATGGGATATTGGGAAGAAATTATTCCCTGTGAGAGCAGTGAGGCCCTGACACAGGTTACCCAGAGAAGCTGTGGCTGCCCCACCCTGGAAGTGTTCAAGGCCAGGTTGGACGGGGCTTGGACTAACATGATCTAATGGAAGGGGGTAGAACGAATTAGGGTTTAAGGTCTCTTCTGATACAAACCAGTCTGGGATTCTGTGATTCCATGGAAAAATCAAGATCTCTGAAGGCCTGTGCCTGCCCACATGGGCACCTGGAGATGCCATTTCCGGACATATGACAGTGCCAAGACACTAGTGGGGCCACAGAAGAGTGAAATGCAGAGCAAATATTCTCTTTCTTAAAAGCTGCCCCATGGCCATGTGCTCATTCAGTCTTACACTCTCCTTGTGACCTGAAATGTTCCTCATCGCAGTGACATGTACTCGCTTCATACCCCCGAGCCAGGCACAGCCAGCTGAGCTGCCCTGGCCTGGGAAAAACCCCCAACCCAGTGGACACAAGCCAGCATTTGAGATCAAGCATATGGTAAGTGTTTTGCTGAATCAAAGCCTTCCTGCATATTTCTTGTGAGAAATAAAATAATCTGGTTTTATTATAAGTAGGTAAATTAGGTGGTGGGCAGTATAAGAAATATTGTAAGTAAATTCACCTGGTGGCAGAAAGTATAAAAGGTGTTAAAAATAAACAAACTTGGTGATGGGACAGAGGGAAGCTTTAGGCGTTCTGTGAAGACTGTAGGGTGAAAGGTTCTGTCTAAAACCTAATGCCAGGGAAAATCTCGCCGGGAATAGGGAAAAATAAAATATATCCCTCCAGCTGTGTGACAACCCTTTGTCCAGGAGACACCCCCCACGTGTCTAGGGGGGTATGTTGCAATGTCCAGGGGGGTATGTTACAATGTCCAAGGGGGATGTCACAATCGCCGCAGCTCTGTACATGTCCAAACTTGTTCAAGGAGGCTGTAGCACAGGGGGATGTCGAAATCAGCAATAAATGAATATGTAACAGCTCATGTAACCAAAAAGTACAAAAAGCGCGTTTTTCAAACAAGCAGGGTGCTTTCAGCCGCCAGTGGCCTGGAGGCACCGCAGCATGCTGCAATAAACCTCTCTTCAACACGCTTTCCTTGTCCTACAGGTAATTTACGCCATCTTTTACATTTAAGGGGGAATTTTTTCCCACATTTCTATTACATTTGCTGCACACTGTTCAAATTACTAATTAAAATACTTGGGAAATGTTAATATTGGGTTTTATTGTTCTAAATATTTGTTTATTTTTTCTTTACTGCTAGTTACTTCTGTGTTTTTGGCTTTGGGTTGTTACCTCTCCTCCCCCCCAGTTTAAAAACCAGTAACTTGTACAACATCATCACAGGTCTCAGCTATGGAAGATGTGTTACTTTCCATCCCATCCAGACAGCTTTTAGAGCCAAGACCTGAAAAATATCTGACTTTGAGACAAGGTATAGTGTGCTGTAACATTTACTTTTAAGTTCTCTAGGAGTAACTTGCCATAGGAGAATATTGTGATACATTCTTTAAAACTAATGTAACATTCTTATGAGTATTCGACGTTAAAACTGCTCTGCTTAACATCCAAATACTTGATCCTTCAACTTAGAATCTATATTAAAGATTATTTTTGCATATATTTTCTCTTTTAAAGGACACAGAAGTTAGCCAGAATTATTGAAAAAGCATTGAAATACTATAAAGTTAAAAATTCAGATTACATATTCAAGAAAACTAAAATTCCCTTAAAATGATACGCAATTAATTTCCAATCTTTCATAAATCCGCAAGTATTGAAATACTGCATAAATTAAATTTTGCATATACTCTACATTTTTTGGCATTTAAAGTATCGGTTTCTCTCCAAAATAATGAAATTAATTTTGAAAATAACAGCACAGAGCTCAGTGGCACATTCCTGATGGAACAGAACATAACTTTGATTAACCTCAAAGTTAAATAGAAGCCACTGCTAGCAAAATTTTAGACTAATTTATTTAAAAAGAGAACTCTTTTTTAAAATTTTTTTTTCTTTTTTCTTTCTTTTCTTCTGTTTTTAAATTAAAGGAAAGCTGCCATTGTGAAGACGATTATGATCAGTTGATCATAATTAAGACTTTTAGCTTCCAGAATCTGTGCTCAATTACCACAATACACCAGAAAATTATTTTCTAACATTTTGGAAGACACTTTTGTACAATGTGTGTCTGTTGGCCTCACAGTTATGCAAAGGCTGAAAGAATGTCACTTTATCACTGCTATTTCTTTTTGCAAAGAGCAGCGCAGTACTTTTCACCTCTTAAATCCAACAGTAATTACTGGGCTTAAGGGGTTCTCTGCAATATAGAGAGAAATAGCAAGAACTTCAGTCAATTAATGAATTTAATAGTGTGAGCCATCATTAGACCCAGAAGAAGCTGTTGCATTTTTTAATTGTACATTTCCACTTACCTGTACTACCACAACTCAAACAGAGCAGCCACGATTTCAGAAATAATAGCAAAAATTAAAGAAGACAGACACACACTACAATTTTCCTCCTGCAGTAATAACAGCGGCCAAGAGGAGGCTTCAGACCCACAGGACAGTGAACACCTGAACCTGAACCCTCAGGCCACCACCTTCACCACATCATCAGCAAGTCTGTCTCAACACATGCCCCGACGGGATCATCGCGACAGCTCGATGGGTCACAGGGCAGGTGAGCACTGCCTGCAGCACACTGTACATGGGCCTCTGATTGCATGGGCCTCATCTGAACTCCCTGCGTGGAAGAAATAAAGCACCAGAAATAACCTTTGGTCTTCGTAATTTCTGTCACTAAAGTTAGCTTCCCACAGAGGACATACTTGCTACTAAATACTTCTCAAAGTTTTAGTATTGTTTTTCCAATTAAAATACTAGAAGGAGTGTATTTAGTGCTGCGTATTATGTATCTTTGCTAGAATTAAGGAAGCCTGGTATTTAAGTAAGCAAATTCACTTTTTGAAGTCATTGGATGAGCAAAGGCTCTGCCTCCCTGGGTGGGGTGGTGGGTCCAGCCAAGTGCTGGAGGAGGCGTAGCACAGCTGGGTGTGCTGCTGGCTCCTCTCCCCAGAGCCGGCTGTCCCCTGGAATCCTTTCTCATGGCTATCTGGCACCAGCTCCTGGTAGGAAGAGAGGTCTTTCCACCCAGATGAGCCAGGCAGCAGCCTGCTGCTGCTTCAGGAACTTTGGGAGCCCCATCTTCAGGCTGTGCCCAATATCCCCACCATGTGCCCCTACGCAGCACACACCTCCCTTCATTCCTCCACAAAGACACAGATGTCCAAACCCTCAGCATACCCCTCAGTCACACAGGTACTCCAAGTCCATCCAGAGAAAAGGTGTGAGTAAAATAGCACATTCTAACAATTTCTCTCAAAAATTTGCCTTCTGGGTTGTGCATGTCTTCTTTTCATAAGGCTTAAATGTCCCACAGCTTCTGTGTGAGTCTCTGTGCTGTTGCGGGGATGCTCCACGTTGTGGGATGTTAATTTCTGAGATAATGCCAACATCTGGGTTACTTGCATTACAACCCTGGAGCCTTAAAATGCCACTTGCCCTGTAGGGATTCCCTTCACTGTGGGTCATCTCCATTTATGAACAAGAGATCCCTGACAAATGCTCTGTCTTTGTAAGACTGATTTTGACTTCTGCTTTCCCAAACCTATATGAATGTGAGATGCTTGACACATCCAAGGCCTCTTATGTTCAAAACCTAAGCCTGAGGACTTCTCAAGCTGCGGTCTTACTTACTGAATCCAATAATGAAATGGCTGTTGGCATGAAACATCCCAGTTTAGTTTTACAAAGGTGTGAAAATTAGAACTTTTTTATTTACCCCACTCTTGTCCTTAAGCACGACACATTAGCAACCCACACATGCAAAATGCCCTAAACACCACAAAAACCCAAATTTGCTGACAGTGAAGATCCTCAAGCAGTAAAATTCAGGAGATTTCCTCAGCCATGGAAAACAAACCATTCCTCCAAAATGGCATTTAAGAGCTGCTTTGCTTTCTTCTTTTTTTTTTTTAAGGCCACACAATCGGCTGCTTTTTAGCCCTCATCATAGTTTTCAAAATGTACGAATAATTAAAAAATACAACATTGACCATATTGACAGCATTCCAATTAAATAACCTCACTGTATGTTTCAAACTATCACATGTGCCACCAAAAGCATTACCTGTCTATTTCCAAAAATAGACATTTCCCATTATTTGAAATTATGTCAGGGGGTTACTTTGGGGACAGGGCAAAAAAGCCAAGGAAAGTAATTTTAACTCTCAAAGGTGGAATTGTAGAGCTTTTGGCAAGGTGGGGAGATGACATTTACTGCACTTTGGATGATATTGTAACACACTGGTAGAACTTGGAAGAGGTGAATAAATTTTCAATCAGAAAAAGTAGAGTGAGAAAGAGCACACTAGAGAAACTGCAGCAACGTTTTCCCTCCTTCAGGATCAAAAGTAAGTATTGGGATGGGGTAACCAGGCTGACCACACAGAGCCCAACAACAGCTTTTATTACTCTTTCCTTCCCCTGGATTGATGGTTCATCTTCAAGCTCAAAGATGAAGCACAGCAGTATCAAAATGAAGAGACCGGTTATCCTGAGACCACAGTTTAACAATAAAACATATTTCCTAAGGCAGACCTTGGGACTGTACTAAAAAGACAGAAGAGTTTAACTTCTCCAATACAGAACTGATATATGAGATATCAGTATTTTTTCAGCTTCAGTTTGTGCCAAAATCTATGTGGATTGCTCATTATTACTTGTTATCAAAAAACCCCCAAACAAACAGAAGTACAGTGGGAGCTTTCTGTTAAAGGCAGAAGTCGTCATTATTGTCCTTGTTACACATTGTAGTCAAACCAAGATTTTCTTGTTTCCTTTCAAGTTATTTACAGTTTTTAAAATAATCATCATATATTTTAAGGAACCTCTCAAAAAAAAAAAAAAAGAAAAGGGAGAGGCAGAGTCAAACCAGAAAAGAAATAACAAATGTTACCTTAAACATGTAACATTTGTGCAATTAGAGATACTATATATCTATAAGACTAAAGATTTTGCTGCAAACAAACATACAGGGATGAGTTTTGTTAAATAAAATTTATGTGTGTGGAGTTGAAAGACACACAGTTAGCATAACTGTTCTGGAAAGATACAACGAAAGCTTATTTTGAAGATCTATGATTATACGACAATTTGTGTAAATATCAAAGAAATTGCTCTATTAACTATGTGTTAACTATTAACAATAAATATTAGTCAATAACTAAAACTTGGAATTTTAAGTGTGGGGCACTGATTCCTTGATGTCATTTTGATTTTCTTCATTTTTGTTTTTTCTTTTCCTCGATGAGAATTGTTTGAACAGATTCTGATTTTTCACTTGTTCAGTACAGAATTGTGTCCCGTGCGGCATGTTTGATTAATAAATTAATTGAAATTAAAATAACAAAGCTAAATTTTAGAAAGCAAACTGAAAAGAACTTGCTGTCTAAATTTCCCATTCAGGCTGGAAGAGAATTTTTTATGCTTCTCTTTGTCCTTGAATGAGTTGATATTTAACAGTAGATTCCATGTTTTCTTTGTGGATGGTAAGTATAACCTTAGAAAACAAAACATATTAAACCCCACCTGCACATCCCACCTGCCAAAGTGTTCCCTTTGCATGCTTATGTTCTCAGAGAAACTACATGAAAGGGAAGTGTCACTTGAATGGACTGTTCTTGCAACTGTACATTTTCTGAAGCACTGACAAGGAATTTGGGGCATATTTTCTACTTATGTCCATTTTTTGAGCAAAAGACACAAACTGGAATGGCAACATAAGAACATGGACTGAGAAACAGTTTCAGTCTTACTGATGGAAAACAGATCAAGTATTTGCCAAACTAAAAAGTATCTGCCAAACTAAAAAGAAATAAAGTTTCAATGAAGTAATCCCTAATTTTCAGCTTTTTGTACAACACTAAAATAAATTAGTACCACAAAAATTTTGTTTTCTGAAGAATTCAGTTCCTAAAGAGCCTGCTTACTCCTTCAAAGTCCTGAAGATTTTGCGTTTCACAAAGCCACTCAGTGTTAGTTAAGCTTTCAAATTTAAACTCCATGTGCTCCTTCTAATTACTTGACTCTACTGGAAAACTATTTTCAAATGTGCATTTCCATAAAAGGAAAGGTGTTTTTCAGCTTTTGTCATTCAGATATTGCACGTGTGTACCGCAAAAAAAAAAAAAAAATTACATCACTAAACGTATGTCATAAATGTGTCATTTGTGTTTAAAAACATAAAATCATGTCACTGACACATTATGAACATGTAATTTGTATTTTCCAGAATATTTTTTCAGTTGTTCTGCAGAATAAGTATTTTTCTTTCATGTCTAGCCCTACAAAAGATTAACTTACGTATAACTGACCAACCCCCCTGTAGTGGAAGGTGTCACTGCCCATGGCAGGAAGGTGGAACTGGATGGTTTTTAAGGTCCCTTCTGACCCAAAGCAGTGGCCACAGAGTCCCTGATGCCTCCAGACACTGTCACAGGGACCGATGGCTCCCGGCCCCTGGAGGCAGCAGCCTTTGGGACCCCCTCACCACATCCTGTAAGAGAAACTACAGCGCAACACAATAGACCATGACCTTCAGCCACCACTAAATCACTCAATTTTTAGGGAAATGACAAGAAAAACGGTGTGGTTCAACCTGCATGGAGCTGCTGTTTGAAATGAAAAAAAAAAAAAAACAAACTCGTGAAAATCACAAGTGAGTGACCAAACCTTGGCTTTTAGGCTTCGCTTTTGACAGAAGGGTGTGTTTTAAATACTTGTGCTTTCTATATGAAAATCCAAGTCACACACACACACCATGGATGCACAGCTTGAGCAATACATACACCAGCAAGTTCAACAGAATTGCCCTAGGCTCCAATTGCTGACGTGGATTTCTTAGAGGTATCCTCTTTTTCTGCTCTTTTTACACCAAAACAAAGTTATAACAATTAAAATTCTGATAAGGAAATCCCCCTAGCGCATGCCCACTCAACTTGAGTTCTAAAAGTACCTAAAGTACAGAGAAATTATGCCAACTTTGCCTGTGTCCTGGGTAGCCAGTCTGAGGGAGAGCTTTGTGCCAGGCTGTCAATGGCTGAAGCCTCTGGCGCAGAGTCCAGGGCTGGGAACGCTGCTGCCTCTCCCAAGGGTGTTTTGGGACACCAGAGAAATGCATTCAAAGTTGGCTACTTTTTCCTTTTTGGTTTTATTTGGCAAGATATCCCACGGGAACACAACGCAGGTGGAAATGCCAAAGTTACACATACACACCTACAAATACACATCCAAGCACAGGTGTGCCTGTCCTTACACGTGTGTGTACATATGTTGCAGTATGCACTCACGGGGAACGAGCTCCCACGTCTCGGAGCGGCAGCCGGTGCATCCCTGGCTGCGGGGGAGAGGGAGAATTCTCCGAGCTCCGCAGAAAAAGTTTTAAAAGCACAAGACACGGTTCCAGGCTCGGTGTCTTACCTTCGGGCAGCGTCACGACAGGGAGGGACGTGCGGCGCTGCGGCAGGGACTGCCAGCACCGGGTTGTAACACATCCGGCGCCTCACTGCCCTGGCTCCAGCAGCGCAGAGCAAGCTCTGGTGTTTCACCATGCACAGAGAGTTTAAAAAAAGACAGAAAAGAGCATCTGGCAGCTTCC
>VYXB01008794.1:258979-282033 GCA_013397135.1 Pachyramphus minor
CTGTTGAGGTTTTAAAGCAGTTGATGGAGAAAGATTTGTCTTGAGGATGCCCGGCTGTTCCTAGTGCCTCAGGGCTCGGAAAGAATCACACAACACAACTGCCCACGCAGCACGATGCAAGACAGCAAAGCACAGAGACATCTGACCACTTTGAGCAAAGAGCTGCTTTGTGACTGTCACTGGAATCTGCTGTCTCCGATGGGCCCCTTCAGGCTCTCTGAGCACATTCCCCTCACCCACACTTCAAAAGTGGGCAAACAAAGGAAAAACAACCATAATGTGTAACACCTGAAGGTAGGCAAAGGCAGCAAAGGCATGCACAGAACTCGCACCAAATCGGTGATAGAACTCATAGAACACTAAATCAGTGACAGAACACACCAAATGAGCGACAGAACACACCTTGGCAGCTGGTTCTGTGCAACTGGTTCTCAGCAGTGTGGGGGGGACACACATTAGTCTTGCTAAGGTGAGGCACACATCACACATCCATCACAAAACATCCAGGAATGGGCAGAGAGAGCTTTTATTTTCTTCTTTTCTCACTGCTAACAATGTCATTGCCTCAAAAGACATATTCTAGATAGCTGGGACTGTCATACTGAGTGTGAAATCAGACACTAGTCAGAGACTAAAGCAAAAGCTTTAGTGGAAAAACAGTCAAACATCACCATGCAGAGTGAGCAGAGCCTGAGCCTGGCAGGTAGGAAACCTTCCCAATGCTAAAAATTTCCAGGTAAAAAGAAATGACTTAAAGCTAAATTCCACAGTTAGAAAAACTTCCATGCTGGAGCAAAACACTCTGGTGAACTGGAGAACCTCAGCAAAAGAGCAGGGGTGTGCAACCACACATGGGATGTGCACCTATACACTCCAGCCTCTTCCCTGCAATGACAATTCTACCCTGAAAAAAGCCACCAGAGGAAGGTCATTCCATGTGAGATATAGTCACAGAAGGCACAGCACTCAACAGTTACAAATACTAGCATACCAATTATATACATTAACAGAGTAAAAGACCACGATAGCTGTCACCCCAGGGCTGCCAGCCCATGCCATGGACATATATGTACCTGCAGAGGCACAGGTGCTGCAGCAGCCTGAGGAGCTACTTCTGCATCTCCTCCAGACTCAACGTGAGTGACCGTACACCCCTACCACAGGATCAGTATCACTGTGGTCGTGCCACAGGGTCAGGTTTCTCTCCCCCTCAGTACACAACTACACCTGGAAGCTCATCTCAGACTTACCTTTTCCTTTTTTAAACCCCTAAGACCTTTGTCTCCAGTATACTCTCTACTGCATTTTTTAATTGCCTAAACACCTTGAACTTCTCCTTAGGAAGGATTAAATCAGTTTTCCATTGGTGTTCAAAAAATCAATTGCACTACGAGAGTTTGTAACCCTCTGTAAGAAACCCAAGGAAACAGGGACAAGGAAGAAAGATCAAACTGATAACAGGAGTGGGGGGAGGGAAAAATCCCCTTTTAACAATCAACAGAACAGAAAAAAAAAAAAAAGAGAGAGAAAAGTGAAAAAGTCACACAGAATGTATGACCACGTAAGCATGGGCACTCTTGTGGAAAACCTAGTCAGCAATCCTAAGCCAGGAGGAATTTAAATGAGAGCCCAGGTCCACAATAGTGATGGATACTAGGGGCTGCTCAGGTTGCAGGTGTGCTCAGCCCAATCTCTTCAGATTTGCAAAGGAACTTTATTAGTTTTATTAATTTTTTTCTTAAATAATCAAGAGACTTGAGTGTATCCACATTACACGGTGAAGAAGATTAAGATTTTTTCTTTAATCAAAATATCCATATGCATGTGCTGTATCTTCCAAGGGGTAGGTGGATTCCCACTGCTGGTTCCTGCTCCAGGGTGTGTTCTGCTGCAGGAACTCATGCACAGACCACTCCTACCACATTTCCATGACGGCAGGGTTCCAGCAAAGACAAGCGAGAAGAAAACTCACCAAATCACAGGCAAACCCACAAATCACAGTGCTCAGCCTGGTGCAGTTTTGGCAGACACATGCCCCTAAAGGGGTTCAGCTGATTCACATATATACAAAAATTGGACTCTGCTTCACATGCAGCAGTGTGACCTGGCACCACTCTATCCATCCGTCTGTCCATCTATCCCTCTGACAGGGACCAAGCCCCAGCCCCATGGGCCTGGCTATGCTGGGGAGGGGAGATGAGAGCAGGAGCTCTGTGCTGGTGTGGAACAGGTACAGCCTGGGCAGCACACTAAGGATCATCAGCTCCTACCCTCCTCTGGAAGCCCTTCTATCTCCAGCCTCACCAAGGCATTAGATGGCAGGCTTCCACATGCATGGCTGACCAGCCCATGTGAACACACGTTCCAGCATAGCCTGCTTCCAAAAAAACGACCAATTTCACACTAAAACATCCTTCCTGTGTGCTTTTCATCAGCTGGCTCCTGGGGCTGCCTGGTGGCACACTGGGGCCCCCCAGAGATGATGCCATTCTCCAGGCAGTGTCACATGGGCCTGAGGCCACCCCTTGAATGGGGACATGGCCATGGCCACTGTGTGTGGCCTCTGGAGCAGTGGCCTGCGACTGCCAGCCAGGACACCACAAAGCTGCTGGGGTATAAACCCCTCCTTTGGAGCTTTGTTGACACTGAAACTGGTACACAGACCACACCAGAAAGTCCTACTACTTTAATGAAATGCAGCAAACACCATTAGGTATTAATAACAAAAATATTTTGATTGTTTAACTGATTGTCACAAAGAAATCTTTTTACTTCTAAAAGCAACTTTGGCTGAGACTGAATCCACCAATTCCACAACTTGGGCATCCAACAACCAGAGGGAAGTGTGGCTCTTTACAGAGCTCTTCTGTGGCCTGTGAAAAATTTCTTGTAGACATTTTTGTAGGAAAAAGTAAGTTGTTGCTACAAATCACAAGACTCCAGAACAAAAACATACAATACACTGTATTGCACAAAAGTCACATTCAAAACCAGCTGTCATGGGAAAGTTAAAGAAGAAAGGCACAATTCCCTGTACTTTGTTGTCATTTTAGAAATAAGCTTACATCTTTTCACAGTTTAAAAAGACACTGAGGGATTTGAATAACATCACAGAGAGAAAAGAAATAGAGATGTGGTCAGATTTTTTAATGGTTCTGCAGTGTCATGCAGAGTTAAGATAAAATTAAGAAGCCAGTTAAAACACTGATAGTTCACAAAGGGCACTTCCTTTTTAAAGAAATTAAAAAAAAAAAAGCCAAATTTGTCACAGATTGCTATTTCCATCCTAATTCCAGAAGCTGTGGTTACTGCTGCTGAACAGAGAATTCTTTTGTACATGATTTTTTAGGGAAGAGGCAGAAACAATATGCATTCAAGTTAATTTTTTTTTTTCATTTTAGGCATGTTTTCATGGTTTTATTCACTAAATTTTCAAACATGCTTCTTTTTTTTCTTTTTTGTTTTGCAGGTGTACATTGGATTTAAAAAGAGCCACACACTACAAACCTGCCAAGCCCAGAATGGGATCACGCTCACCCCTGGTCCCTGAGGAAGGGGCCAAGTGGGCAAAGGATAAAACAGGGATAAGATAAATTGGTTTTTGTACCCCTTAGTGGCTGGACATCAATGCTGCAGCTCTGAAAACTGTCTTTCCAAGAAAAAAAAAAAGAGGTAGAGATTAGGATTGCAGCTATTTGTAGGGGAAGAAATATGTTAAAAGGAAGGTTTTAATGAAGAAATGGATGAAAGACTTCCAGCTACAGGAGATTAACGTTCTTATCTTATAAACTCTTACTGCAAAGCGGAAGGAAGAGGTGGGGGGAAGAGCCCCCTCCTCCAAAGAGCTGGAAACTCTCTGACACTGAAAATTAATTATCTACATTTAGTGCACAGCACAGTTTGTCATGATTTTCTTTGCACACTTTCTTCTGGACTTAGCAAAAAAGGGGTAAACAATACCAAATATCTAGATTTGCTGAATTACCATTTTTGAAGCACACACCCTTTAAGCAGAGCAAGGAGCAGCATCGTCCCCGACTTTTCTGAAAGTCACACCAGGAAGCGCACTGGCAGCCAGGTGGAAACAAACTGGTACCTGCCTTTTGGCAGAGAAACCATGTATTTTACAGAAACACAGGCACAAGTACTCTGTAGTTTAGTGTGGTATTAGACAAGCGAAAATAAAATGTGGAAGGCACCTAGAGCCACAGGGAAGCAGGTCAGAGAGGTGAAGGAAGGCTCCCATTTCTGTATGGAACACCAGTGCTCATGGACTGGCCGTAATCTGCAGGATGGCAGCTGAGGACCAAAGAGTGAACCTTGATCTGCCATAAGGGCCTAGCGCTCATGTGCCATGGCAAAGGGACACCTCCTTCCACCACAGCAGATGCTGGTGACTGGAGCTGGAAGGTTGCATGAGGAAAAGACTCTCTGTGTACTGGAGGCATCAAGACAACATTATCTGTTTATAGTGAATATTAAAAATATTAAGTCTGTTAGACAAGAGCAGGTCAGGCAAATGAGGAGTAGAGGAGTGAACAGGATAAGGAGGTATACTCAACTCCTTTCTCTAGAGGGTTATTTTGGACTCCAGTGGAAGCTCAGCATCTCTATTCAGGAACTCAGACATGAAAACAGACTCATCAAATAACTGACACAACCAGCTGCTTTCAAAGTCAGAGAACTGTCCACGTTTTGGTTCCCTTTTGCACAGGAAGCAAACTGGACACTGGACACACCATGAATCTGCAGGGGTTTGGAAAGCGTTCTGGCCTAGCACTGAAAATAAAAACCAGAATAGGAAAAGAGCACGCGCATTTATGAGCCTCATGTGGCTGCCTTTGACTTCCCACTCAAACATTTTAAAAAATGTTTACACTGCCTACCCTCAATAAAACAATTTTAGTTCTGGATAGTGTGACCTGTTCATACAGCATAGGGAAATCCTGCTCCCCTTGACTGCTCTGGGTGTGGCTTGCTTACTGCCAACATCCATGAATAGAGCTACAAATCTGAAACATGAGGTTTGTCACAAAGACATGCCGTAAGTTAGCAAAACTATCCCCTGGTACCAACCTCCTGTGCTGTTTTTAACAGACTCCCCTCAGTGAGCACTGGCACACCCACAAGGAAATTCTTAGAAACTACATTTTAAAGATTTATAGAGAGGAAAAAACTACATAAATTTCATGCACAGTGTGGCTGCCAGCAGTTCTGGTAGGTGACTGAGTGCACAACAGAGTGCTTAGCTATGCAAAAACATACTCAGCTCTAGCAGAAGGTTAACAAACATTTACAGGCCCAAAACGTGTTTCACCCAAAAAGAAGGCAAAGACTCAGCTCTCTCCTCTCAAACAGCTCAGCAGAGTACATGAACAGCAGCACTGTTTACAGACACAAAAAACTCCACTGGTGTCAGCACCGCAGAACATTCCATTTCACACAAAACTGCCTCATTTACATGTGTACTAAGTAAAATTATGGCGTACTTTTTTAAAAAACTTTTTTTAAAGTATGGTCTACTTTATTTTATGAATAAACTTTTGTTTCTTTCTCCAGCCTCTGATCCTGTCATGGTTTCCCTCAGCCTGGCAGGGGACGCTGTTCCCAGGAATGATCTTTGTGCTCCCGGAAACCGATGGGCAACAAAAAATGCTGGTTGATCATTTAACAGAGTTTCCAGTTGCTAGTGACATGGTGTGTATCACACTGCATGGTTATTACAAACACAACACCTACACTGTGTCACAAAGACATGTTTACTGACTTTCTTCACTGTAAAGTGGAAGAGTATTTTGTAAAACACCAAAATGTTAGAGGTTAGCCTTAGTGGCTGGGAAGGCATCTCTCTGAATTATTTAGCTTAGAATCCACGTAGAAACAACAGTGAATTTCAGATCAACAGCCTAAACTACCGGACTCCTGAGGGGGCAGTTACCTCCTGAATTCAGGCAGGGGAAACACTCATGTCTTCCTCTGCCCCTTGCCCCCTCCTATTACAACGCATCTCTGTTCCAAGTTGCAAGGTCTCTAGTCTAGCACACATGAACATTTTTATATGCTCTTAGGAATACAAAATACACAGGAAAGTAGGAAAGTTCACAATACAAGCCATTCTGATATTACTTCTAAATTTCTACCAGCAAAAATGCTGTATTTCCTTCATATGTCATGCTGCTGAAATAAAGGCATTGAAATGCTACAAATAATGTCTATTTCATTCACCACAGCATTGCATCCATCATCATACAGTTTGCTTTCTGTTTATCTTTCTTTTCAAACACTGACATCAGCATCGTTGCAGAGAAATCGTCCCTAACACAGAAGAACAAACAAACCAAAAAAAAAAGGACTAACCTTCGCTGACAGGAGTGGCACAGCCCTCAAGGTTCAAAATGATGTCTCCATCCCTGTCATCTGCACCAGCTCCCAAAAGCATCCAGCTCTCGACATTATCACTGTCAGATATCAAGCTCGCCTCCTCTGAGCTGTCATCTATCACCAACACATCGTGGATGGCCTCAGCTCCAGCAGAATGGATTGGGCTAAGCCTCCCAGCAGTGTTTTTCCTCTGCTTTGGCATGCCTGCACCTGATCCAACAGGACACAGGGCATTATATCCAGCAGCTTTAGCCTGACTTGGTGTGGAAGATATCGGGTGGACGTGTGTATTATCTTGAGCTGAAAAGCTTCTTGACCTCTTTGCTTTGCTTTTGTAGATGCTGACTTCATCTGGTGTATCAGATAGGACAATGATCTCAGGGTCATCTGAGAGCTGAGCACCACCATTAGTGACTTCTTCATCCTGACAAGAAACAGGTTTCTTGTCGTCATCCTGTTTCTCAGTTAGAGCTGAACTATGACCCATGACTTCTGCAACATCAGCTTCTTTGTCAATTTCCAGCATGCTGATTTCTCCAAGATTCTGGGAATAGTGGATCTGGCTATAGAGATGAAACTCCACCTCACTATCAACACTCTGCTCACTGGATGACTCCTCATGATAAAGTTCATCTTCATACACTTCAGAATTCTCAGCGTCGTCATACCCAGTGAACATTCTGGAAAGTAAAGAGTCTGTGTCTACAAAAAGCCAAAAGGTTCTATCAGAATGGTCATATGCCCAAAACAGTAATTCAAATAATACCTCTGGTCTACCTGAGGTGGACCAGAAGTATAAAGACCAGAATAGGAAAAGAGCAGGCGAGCTCTGTCTCTATCGCTCAGGTGAGTGATAGAGCTCTGTACACAGAATATCATACTGAGCAGATTTAACAGCAACTTGTGCTCAAATCCATAATAGCAAAAGCTACTTCAGGGTGCATTTGCTTAACCGTAATTACTACTTCAGCTCAACTACTCTGGCTTCTGCATGTGGCATTTAAAGTGCTCTGTGCTCCCATGTGAGGGAGATCATTCCCCTGCTCACAGGGCCACATCTGGAGTGCTGTGTATAGCTTGGGCTCTCTGATATAGACAGATGTACTGGAGCAAGTGTGGTGAAGGGCCACTAAAATGACTAAGAGATTGGAGCGTCTGTCATGGGAGGCCAGGCTGAGAGACTTGGGACTGCTCCTCCTCAGGAAGAGGAGGCTCGGGGGGGGGTGTCTATCCATGCCCATAAACACCTGGGGCAGCCAAGTAAACATGACAGAGCCAGGCTCTCCCAAGTAATGTCCAGCAACAAGATTAGAGACAACAGACACAAAATAAGAAAATACAGGGAACTTCACTGAAAATCTAAATATGTTGCCTAGAAAAGCTGTGGAGCCTCCATCCTCAAGAATGTTCAGACTTGAGCAGGACATGGCCCTGAGAAAACTGCTCCATGTCACCCTGCCTTGAGTGAGAGGGCTGAAAACGCCAGAGGCTCCTTCCTACCTCAGCCATCCTGTGGTCCTGGCCCAAGGGCGAGGGTGTACAGAGCTCATTACCTGTTTTCTGTCAAGGAAGACAGGCAATACAGAGACATCCTAAAGTCACTCTGTCTCATTCAGAGAATACCTTACTTCATGTACATGACCACGCAATGCACAAAGCAGAGGAAATACTTCCTCTGAAAAGTTTGTCTGTATTTCTGTGTTACAGTTACTCCCAGGGAAGACAATAACCTTTTTTTAGACATCAACACTGTCAGACAGAGTTCAGGTTTTTGGTTGTGGAAGAAAGTTCCATGACAATGTTTAAATACTCATACTCTGTACAAAAATTCAGATTTTTGAGCTTTGTACAGAAGTAATTTGTATGATGATGGTATTTAAAGAACCCAAAGGCTCTTTTTGTGAAGGCTCTGCCTTTCTCACCCAGGTTCCTAGGTAAATAAAGCACTTAATATGCTAAATAAAACATGAAAGAATGAGGTGATAAAAGATGCAATAAACCTACTATATAGCACTACTTAGCTTTGGAGGCTGCACTGGCCACCTGAACAGTTGTAGTTAGTAAAAAAATAGACACAAAAGCATCTGACAAACTAAATGAAGCCCCCAAACTTCAGTATTTTCTCAACTTCACATGAAGTCACCTTTTCAAACAGGTCATCCATGGGGTGAGAATAAAACTCCAATCAAGCATGTTCATAAGATTAACCTGTGATTACGCGGCATGAGAAAAGGGACTTTCAGTAACATAAGAAATTAACCATTTTTAAGAATACTTGAAAAGCCAACTGAATACAAGCACTCCTTCCTTCCCCCTGTCACCTAGAAGATAAAAGTCAGTGAGCAGTGACCATTGCTGAAAGTATGCAGCTGGACAAGACTGATGGCTCTCAAGCACCTGAGGAGCTGACTCATAGACACTTCACAGCACAGACAACAGCATGGACAGGCAGCAAGCACTGCACTCACTTTGATCTATCCTCCCCAGAAGTTCAGGTCAAACAATGGCTCCTCCTTCACCTCTTCTCAGGTCCACACGTGACTGGGATGATGAAGGGTTCTTTCTCTTGCTCAGTATGCACAGTAGGCCACTGGGAAACAAGAAACATCCAATGTCAGCACTGCAACATGGCACAAAGACTCAGTTCCACTGCTCATCATCCTCACACTCAGGTTGCAGCCATGCCCCACCTCTTTTAGGAGTGAGAAACAGCCATGTCAGGGATCTGGCATCAAAGCAGACACAAACACAGCCTCTAGAAGAAGAGGAGCTCAACAGACAAAGTCATGCTGTTTTTCAGATTGTCGGGGTGAAGCAGTCTCTCACTGGCTTTATACTGATATTCAGAGAAAGACCTGACTGGAACTCAGATTTCCTTTTGCCAGTCAAAGTTTATGGGCAACCATCTCTTTCTACAGAAATGCTTTGGTTGGAAAAGACCCCTAAGATCCTTGAGTCCCACCTTTCCCTTAGCCATGATCATGACTGAACCATGTCCCTAAGTGCCACATCTATCTTGCTACCAACTGGACTATCACAAAGACACCCCTCACATCTAAGTGTGGAAATCACGAAAAAATATTAGTCCTGCACAGTCGTACCTGATTTGGTCAGATAGGCTGCAGGGAGAGCAACAACACACTGACACATCCTACTTTGGAACTAAACTGCCTTACTTTAAAAAACAAAAACCCAAACTTCAAACCCCTGGCCACAGAAGATCCTGATGCCTTCATTAAGAGGAATCCCACTCCTACCTGAACCCAGAGCACAACCTTCCTCAAAAGCACGTGACTGCCTTTCTGGTAGCCCCTAAATAAGGACAGTTCAGGTAAAGGTCTAGTGATGTTACAATTAAAAACTCAGAAACATCTGAATTTCTGTTAACCATTTCCAAACAAAACTGCCAGTGGCTACACTTGGCAATGACAGGAATCATTTTCAAACCCTGCTTGCCAGCACTTTTTGTCTGGCCCATTAAAAACCTGACATCCTGCAGTTGATGCAGCAGCAGGAGCTGGCAGGCAGGGAGGAACAGCACAAACAAGTTAATCAGAATATCCACAGCAGTTTTCCAGCTGCATGCAGGCAGTGACTCCCTCAGGCAAAACCCCAAAGGCAGTTTGGACACTAAGGTGTCCTATACCCGCATAAAGGCTTTGCAGTAAGATGCCCAGGGCAGTCCTTCCCATGTCATTCCTGTACACATACCTCAACTCTCCCTGCCAACCCCTTGTTTCCTCTGCTTAATTATAGCACTTCTACTGCTCTTTCTCAACTCCTAACACCCTTCAGAGCTCATTGTGTTTAACTTAAAATACTGATTATTTCTTAAAAATCTTAAACAAAAACCAAAATACAAACATTAGTTTTTCTTCCTTTGCATGTGACTTTTCAGGCAAGTGTACTGTTCCCATCACAAATCATCAGTGAATTCCAAGTATTTCCTTATTTGTCTTATTGTTTGCTTGACCTCTGCAGTGCAATCTAGCACTTTATGATAAAGGCTGTGTTGCAAATAGAGCAGCAAACGTGTTCTCTTCTGCCTTGGGAGGCAAAGACAAAGCATCCATATTGTCAGGTTGCTACAGATAGGAACAACAAAACGGGAAAGAGAGCTCTTCCAAAGAAATTACCACAATATCTATCAGAACAGAGGGTCAGATATTAGAACGGCAGGAGCCAAACCTTTTGCCAGCTTTAAATTTGATCATATTTGTGATACACAAACTGCCTGTTGCTTCAGTCTTCTCAGACACAGCAGGGGCAGAGCCAACATGAAACTGATAAAGATCTTAAATGTTCCAGGGCAGGTGAATGAAATCTTTCATTTAAGCTGCAGTACCTGCTTTTGTGCCCTCCAGTGCCTGGATTTCATGAGAAAATTCTTGTTATGAAGCACTTGACTGAAACAAAAATCACATCTTTGCTCTTCCTGCTATCCTAGGAAGTTATGAAAATGTCCAACCTAAAAGTAATTTAAAAAAACTACCCAAAGGTATGTTTATTATCAGGAGACTGCTTTTCTTTCCCTGTTCTGTTTCTGTACACGTGACTTGGACCTGACTGTGCCTCACAGGGGCAACTACACTGCTCTCAGAGCAGATGAGGAAGGCACAACCCTTCTCCACTGCCGCAGGTGAGATGTGCAGCCATCAGTCACCTGCGTTTGCTTCGTGTGTAGTAGAAAAGCCCTCGCAGTGGAACTCTGAAAACTATCGGGAGGTAGGTTGGGACCCCTGCCCTCACTTTTCATGACCCAATGGCGATTTTTAGCTAAACCATGAGAAACAACCCCAACTTTTGTGCTAATTTACCGTGTGCTTGAGGAGACTTGACTGTTCTGGACTTTCTTTAAATGCAGCACAAATAGAGAGGAAAAGCTTCGGAGAAGAGGTCAGGGTTTTTCTAGTGACAGCTACGCCTTCAAGAGACGACAGGAATATCTCTTCCACACTCGAATGCTGGAAAATAACAAAACATTTCAAGTTTATTTCAACCCTTTCAGAAGATTTTTCTCCCTTCAGCCATTTTTCAAATTGTGTTTAACAGAGATTTGTGCATGCTTGGATCCTAAGGCTGGATTTGGTCTGGTGGGCGGGACGAATCAGGAACGGAGATCCTGAGGAAAGGGCATGGAGATTCCGGGGGAAGGTGATGTACTCTCGAGCACCGGGAGCGGCCGAGGGAGGATGCGGGGAGCCGATCCCGGCATATGCCACGACATGCGGATATCGAGCCCCTCATCCGGAGCTCCGGGGCTGCTCGGAACTGGGGCTCGTTTCCGGGGCAGACGAAGAGACCGCGACACGTCGGAGTCACCGGGACATGCCGCCGTCGAAGACACACGGACACTATGCGCTGGCAGAGGCCGCCTGGCCGGCCCGGAGCGGCGGAGAGGGCCTGAGATGAGGCCGCTGAGGTAAGAGGGGCTCCAGGGCCGGGGCCTCGGAGAGCGCGGCCCACCGGGACAGACAGGGGGCCGGGAGGTGGCGGGGCTGCCCAGACTCACTCAGTGTCAGTGTAGGTTGTCCGTACTAGGACTCACCCGGTCCCGGGACTCCCTCGCTCGGTACCGTTGCCAGGACTCACCTGGGACTCATTCCCTCGGTTCCGACCGCGCCGGGACCCGCCGAGCAGGAAGTGGCCGCTCACTGGCCCCGCCCCCGGCCACGTGCATCCGGCCCCGCCCCCGCGCTCCGGCCCCGCCCACACTGGCCCTTCGGACCCACCCACANTCGGGTGCGCGGGAACGGCGGTTTTCAGGGCTGCCGCAACCCTCGGGCTTTGGTCTGCGCCTCGCCCAACAGCACTGTCCAGCCGCTGCCCGGGTGCAGTGCCAGGACTGCGGCTCCGTGTGCGGCGGGGACTGAGTCCGCGCCGTGCCGTGCACCGCAGGCGGCGTGATCCGGGAGGAGACGGCGTGGGAAGGGACCTTACAACCCTTCCAGTGCCACCCCCAAGACGTGGGCAGGGACACCTTCCACTAGACCAAGTTGCTCCCAGCCTCATCCAACATGACCGTGGACACTTTCAGGGGTGGGGCAGCCACAGCTTCTCTGGGCCAGGACCTCACAGAGAAGGATTTCTTTCCAATGTCCCATCTAATTCTGCCCTCTGGCAATGGGAAGCCATTTCCCCTGTCTTGTCATGCCAGGCCCTTGTCCAAAGTCCCTCTCCAGCATTTTTGAAGGCCCTTTAGGCCCTGGAACGGACTATAAGGTCCCCCAGAGGCTTCTCTTCTCCAGACTGAACACGCCCAACTCTCTCAGCCTGTCTTCATAGCAGAGGTGCTCCAGCCCTGGCAGCATCGTATGGACACGTGCATGTATATGCAGGTACATACAGGTGTACACACACCATGCAGGTCCTGGCTGGATCTGTGTGACTGCCTCGCTGTCCCCCGTGGCCCTGTGCAGATATGTTTGCACCCAGTGGGTCCAGCCCCACTGTCTCTTACCAGTGAGCTCCCAGAGGTTCTAGTCTCTCCAGTATACACCACTCTGATGCTGGGATCCACCTTTACAGTCAGTGGTAACCGCCCTTGTTGGCATGTGCCCATGCAGCAGGGATGTGCTGCCCTCCCTCCAGATGCTGTCCCTCCACACACAGCTAGCCAGTCCTAGGACCTCCATGTAAATATGTGCATCCATCAGAAAGGACCCCTCACCCAGGAAAAGAGACATCTTATTTAATATTGCCAAATGGTGTCATACTGGGGTGGGCATGGTGTGCTTCTGCTTTTGTGAGCATAACAGGTGGAATGAGCTGCAGCAGATAGCAGTAGAGTCAGAGTCAGAGCCTCCAAGGAACAGGAAAGGTGAGCAGGGACAAGTGAGAGGATGCAGAGAGCTAGGGGAGATTGCATCTGGGTCCACTGCTTCTGGAATAGCAGTGTGCCTGGTCTCCTTGCAGCTGCAGAGCTGCCCCTCTGTTCTGCCCTGCTCCCCCGAGGCTGGTGGGGCTGCCCGTGCAGACAAACACGTGTGCTCTGCCTGCGTTTGCTGAGCCCAGAACTTTCATTTTCCATCTCATTTTTTGTAGGTATTTCAGACTTCGGGGGTTTCCTTAATGCAGTGCTAGTACTCTATTTTCGACATTACTAGTATGTAATTACAGCCTGTGATTTGCCTCTGGGAATGCTAGCATAGGCAGGCATGTATATGTGGGTTGAAAAAGTGCCTCTTGGAGGCTGAAATGATGTGTTTCTCTGATCCTCTAGGCTCTGGGTCCAGAAGGAAGCGAGCAAAACTGACCAACAAGAAGAAAGGTTTTATCTTCTAGCAGAGAGCAAGTGGAACCTGGCATAGCTGTGATACCTGGTACTGGCCACTGGCACTTTGCTCTGATCTTATGACACCTTTCAAAACAATGCCTCTGGAGGTTACAAAATTTTTGCAAATATATCATATAAATAATTGTGGTAAAACATATGCTGTTAAGATGATTAATGCATGAAGTGGAACTGCAGAATGCTATACCTCTGTCAGAACCCTGAGGGTACTCATGGACTGCCTGGATCTGGGGTTATGTCCGACTCCAGTTGCCCAAATTCCTGACCCTGACACTTCTCTTCAGTCTGCCATGCTGCCATGGCCTCGGCCTGTCCCTATGCCCAGGCAGGTGCCCAGTGCCCACCGTTGGGGCTGCACTGCTCCTTGCTGGGGTGGTGGGGTGAGCAATGGCCAGTAGGTCCTGCCCCATCAACCTCTGCCAGAGAGCTACTGAAATGGTGTAAGATACACGTTTGGGGAAAGACCTCAAGTCAGGTACATTTCCTCAGAGAATTTCCAAGAAACAGCCTCCTTTTATGTATAGAAACAGCAGAAGAAAGATTAGAGCATTTGGATTTAACACTGACAACAGCGGTATTTTACCCTTGCAAGAACTCATTCTTGCCATACTTGCCCTTGAAAGGAAGTGGGTTTTTTTGTGGCGTCATGGTGGAAAGTCAGCGTCCACCTCTGAGGCATCCTGTGCAGGTCACCTGTCCCCAGAGACTCATGCTCTCCCACACTACTCAGGGGCCACCACAGCTCCGGGGCCACCAACTGCATCTTCCCAGGGAGAGAGTGGCACAGCTGCAGCCTGGCCGTGCCGCAGGGCACTTTGCTGCTGCAGAGAAGCAGGCAGAGGTGCCTGCATTCCTTGCAATGTGACTCGGGAGTGATCCTCAGACACGGGCGTTTTTGCCCTTGCACTGCTCTCTCTCTCAAGGCAGGTGAGTCCTGCTGCTGCCTTTGCTTCTGAGAGCTATTTCTCGGGAGGAGTGATAAGCTCTACCTGCCACGCGCCTGAGTCCAGTCCAAACTGCTCCCTTCTTCCCCGGAATATTCCGTCTTTTGTGCCCTAGTGACTCACTCATGAGAGAGGAGCTCGGCACAGAGTCTGAGGATCTGGTGCTCACACGTGGCCAGGAGGCGAGGCGGTGGCATCCCACTGCGGGTGCTAAGCAACAACCCTGGCTGTGCTTAGCTCAGCTGGGGGGCTGCACTCTGTCCCCAGAGAACGCCCCCTCTTCCTCCACAGCCCAGAGCTTTCAGAGCTGTTCAGGGTGGCAGCAGGCACCTTCCTGCATCCCAGAACCTGGCCCGAGGCTGCAGAAAGCAGTGGGGTGGAGAACAACCCTCTCTCCTGCCGATCTGACACTTTGTGCTCCAAGTGCCTTTTGTTAGGACAGCGTGGTGCAGTCCAGGCTGCCGAGGCAGTGCCTGCAGCACCGGCACCCTCTGCACTAGACTCCAAACAGCGGGCTCCCCTGGGGAAGGGCCCAGGAGGGGTTCTATCTGCCACAGTACCGTGTGCCCTCGACCATTTGCCCAGACCCACCAAAAGTGCCAGTGCAGGGGAAGGAGCATCCATTCTCCACGCCCGTCAACGCTGCCTGGAAGCCCCTCGGTGGCCTTCCCCTCCCTGCCTGCCTTCCCTGTGCAGAGAAACCAAATGGCTGCACAAACCCAGCAAGAACGAACTGGCCCGCGGAAGCCCCGGGGGAGACCTGTGTGGGTTGCAGGGACAGGAGACTTTGCAGCAGCCTCAACTGCTTGGGGCAGTCTGGGTCTCCTGAAGCCTTCCAGACTGCAGGAGCCCGGTGACGACCATCATTCTTCCACCACAACCTGCCCGTGGGTAAAAAAAAAAAAAAAAANGCCGGCAGGTGGCACCCCAGAATGCGCAGCCTTCCTGCGAGCCTCGTGCTGCTCATCGGAAGAGTCTTCAGCCTCCTCTGTTCTCCCAGCACCGAGGGGGCCTCAGGAGCTCTGCTGGTGGGGTGGGTAGCTGTCAGAAAGGACCCTGAAATTATGATTTCCCTTTGCTTCTTTCCAAAGTGTGTTTCTAAGTGCTTAAGGAAACAGAACAAAAGAATCTAGAATAAACCTCAGCAGCATTACACATTAATAAAGTGTCTGTGTCAGGGTGCTGGCTCCTGTTGCCCCTAACTTTGCAAGATGCCAACACTGTGAGGTGAACTGGCCTCCGAGAGCTGCAGCTTCACCTGGCATTCCTTGAAGAATTCACAGCTGGAACGAGCCACAGTGTCCAAGAGTGTCGCTAAGGAAAGTCACAGGAGTCCCAGCCACGATGGAAACATTGTGTGACGTTTCTTCTACTGTGGAACAACATGAAGATGTGACTGAAGGATGTAGGAATGGAAGTAGGTCAATTAAAGGTATGCAGGCAATGACCTCTGTCTTTTTAAGAGTCTAATTTAGCAATCTTGTCAAACTGTGGTTTTGCACTTGTGGAATGAGGTAGACTGTAATTGCTTCTGGTTACCTGTGCCCAGGGAAGTTGCCTCTGACCTTCACAGGCTATTTCCTGACAATCACACTGTTTTCATCTAGAAGCTGCAACTAATGGTGTTTTTTTGTATTGTGTGTCTGGGCATGTGAACCCCGTTCTTGTCTGTCTTGTCTGTCCTAATCCAGTAAAATAAGTAAAAATAAGTAAAGTTTGATGATGAACCTCTCCTTCTCCTTGAAGCTCAAATGTGGACCTACCCCACTGTGCCAGGCAGGATCAGGCAGCATCCTCTGCACTGGCCTCACATGGAACTGGAGGGGTGGCAGGTGCAGAAGGGCTGAAATGGTTCAGGAAATGCTGGGCAAGGAGGTAGCAAGAGGCTGGGCAGAGGTGGGTGATGAGATGAGGAACAGCTGAACCAGGACAGAAGAGGTGGCTGACATTTGCCACTGCAGTTGCCATTTTTCCACCTTTACTCCCATTTCAGCATCAGCAAACTCAGTTACCAAGGTCGCAGGAATGGCACTTTCAACAGACTTCCACTGAAATGGCTTAAAAATCATCAGTGCTGAACCCTGGAAGACCTTGGGGTACTCAGTCACCTGCCCCAATGGAGTCCCCCTTCATCACAGTGTGGAAATGATGTGCAGTTCCCAGAAGCCACTGGATCTGGGCACAGACCATGGGGACATTGGTCACTACACCGTGTTTTGACCTATGCAACCTCCTGAGCCACAGCCCATCATCATCCTCAGTTGTCTGCAGCAGGGACAGGAGCACTTCACAAGTTAATTAAATTCTCACCCCCCACCTGATCCACTCCTCCTCTTCCCAGTGCTCCACTTTGCTGCTTCAAACCGAGCAGCGGGAGAGGGAAGGGAGTGTAATTATTTAGCTCCTTAGAGCCAGCTCTACAGTGCTTCAAAGCTTGTTAATTACAGTTTCAGCCGCTCAAGTCTATGGAGGACCAGAAGAGCATGTGGGGAGTGGGGGACATGGGTTGAAGGAGGGGAAGGATGCCATGAAGTTAAAGCCACAAAGGCTGACAATGGGAAGAACCAGGGTGAAACAGGGCAGAGGCCCAGAGGCACTGACAGATAGGAACCTGGGAAAAAGCCACAGGGGAAGCAGCTGGGAAGCAGAGGAAGATCGTGAAAGGAGGGGAAAGACAGAGCTGCATAAGGGAGCAGCACGGAGTGTCCATGTAGGGTGATGGAGACGCAGGTTAGGCATTGAGGGATGCTGTGCAGTGACAACACTGAAGTATGTCCCTTGTGCCCACCTGCCTTCTCTGGCAGAGCAGATAACTGCCCAGGCTCCAGATCCAAGTGCTGCCAGTGCTGTTTGGTAGGGCATGGTTGCAGAAGGACAGAATGGATTTTAGAACATATTGACCCTATTTTCTTTTTTCCATATAGACCATATTTCCTTTCCTCGGTCACCCTAATTTTCTCAGTAAATAAGCAAAATAATTGCAACAGTGTTCTGCCTCTCTCCCAATTCCATCAGCTGAGAACCCTCACCATTTTAAGGGCAAAACCTGTAACATTCCTTCTCCACTGGAGGGAGGATAATAGCTATCCATGTGCTCCCCTTACCTCTGAGACAGCCACTGCTAGAAAACACCACTTCTGCTGTTGTCCCCTGGGCTGAGGGTTCTGTGATTAAGGGGAGAGTCTGCACTTCTGGCCATCCACAATTTCTAGAAAAAAGTTGTTTAAAAGAGGATAGTGGTGGGAAGAATGTTGAGGTCCTCCATGGGAAACCATTTTGGGCCTCTCTGCGGCTTCTGAAATGAACTTACGTAAATTTCCTCTTTGACTGAAGAAAAAGGATAGTTCAGAGCTAGCAAAGACTATGTACTTGAAGACTAGATGCTGCACTGCCCGTAGTTCTTAGCTCTGACTTCATAATTTCCATTTTCTTTTGGCAGCTTCCAGTCTCCATTTATCTCCTTTTGCTGGAAAATTTCCCTTAAGGAGCCACCAGTGATGGCACAGGAGACAGTGTGTGAATGCTTTGCATTATGTAATGCTTTGACATTTGGCATTCCCATGGCATTATCCCTATTATCCCCCATCAATGCGGAATAAGCTGTCAGAGCATGAAATTGGTATTTTTACATATTCTTAATGTACAGATGTCAGTCTGAAAGCCATGCACAAGCATTATGATTAAATTCCCTGTTTCATCCTCTAGCCTATTCATGGATCTGTTTGGAAGATTTCATTTCTTTTGGAGGGTTATTGGGAAAAGCCACAACCTTAAAAAGTAATAATTCAGCCTAATAGCATTATCAGAAGGTGAAAGATAAGTTTAAGACATTGTGCACCAAATGCAATATAGACTCATAAATCCAGAGCTATAGTGTTCAATCTTTAGCACCTGTGTTCCTGGCATGGCAGCAGAAAGTGAACAAGTACCAGATGCATAGAGGGAATATAATCAGTGACCCAGTTTCTGGTGCCAAATACATCAACATGTTCCAAATCAAATCTGCTCAGAGTTTACAAGTTTGTTATTCTGCATTAATTGCGACGTAAGAATGGCAGAGCCTTCTGGGAGGATGATTGTGCCTAAACATAATGTACATGGAGACAGAAGAGGAAGAGCACAACAGAGGATCCACCCAGGACTCCAGATTGATTTGGTTGGTTTGATCACAAATACATAAGGAAGAGGAGGAAAGTCACCTGCTTGGAAAGAAATCAGTTGCTCCACCCTCCACTCTTAGACCCTGTCTTCAGGACTTGAACTGCATAAGTAGTCAGTATTGGTGCAAAATGAGACCTGTATGGTGCAGTCTCCATCACTGGGAGCTCCCAGGGCCAGGCTGGGTAAAGCCCAGAGTGTCCTGGTCTGGTCTCATAGCTGGCTCCACCATAAGCAGAGGGTTGTCTGGAGAGTTCCTGAGGTCCCTTCCAGCCTAAATTGTCCTGTGATCCCAATCTCTGGTAGACAGAAGGTTGGAGCAGGAGGATGTTCAGTTTCTGCACAATAAACTTTCCTGCTGGAGTTCCAAGAGGTTGTCTAAACAGCCTTTGAGGCTGTGCAGAACTGTATCCTGGATCTCTGCTCACCATGCTTGGAAGTGTGTCAAGAGTCAATGAGCATCAGCAGGGTAATAGGACTATCCCACCTGCTTACCCAGTATTCCAGTTTACAGTCAAATCAGGAGCGGGGCCAAAGGTCTGACTTCACTTCACATAAACTTGAAAACAGCCCATGAACTCTTTTTAGCTGGATTTCCCTAAAGAATGAGTTATTCAACTGTGTCATCAGTGCTTGCTTGCTTCTCTTCCCTGTACTGCTGTCCACCCTGCCAGAAGCTTGTGCTGTAGAGGTCACCAGCTCCAGTCAAATTTGCCAGAGAGGTAGGGAACTTGGGAGGACTTTTATTCCCAAATTTAATTTTTTCCGAAAAGCTTTTAATGAAAAACAATGTGTGCAGAGAAGAGAGAGGCTGGTTCACGTCCTCACTGGTCACAGGGCTCCAGAATGGGGTCAGCAAGTGTCTGCGTGGCCTCCTGTCTTGGAGGTAGTCTGGGACCAGCCAGACTGCCTCCTGCACAATCCTATTAACAGGGCTGAGGATGGACTGGGTGTGCTGTCAAAAGGTGCCGGGGAAGCGGGAACTGTGAAATGGTCATTGCTTGGGACATGAGAGTTGAAGGGAAGAGGAGGTTGCACAGAAAGCCAGAGGATATGTAATGGAGGAAACTGAGTTTAATAGGGTGAGAGAGGCAGATAGGAATATAGGGAAAAGAGGTGCAGACTTTGTTCCTTTAGTTATTGGAGAAATTTCTAATTGATGACATTCTTACTAATAAGTCACTAGCATGAATAATTACAGTGGCAGTTGGGCTTGGTTTTCAGCACAGATCTTGCTCCTGGGGACAAGGACATTTGGAAAAGAGCAGATTTGGAAAGAGCATTCAAGCCACAGCCACAACACAATACTAGAAAAGTTTTGAGATTGCTTTATGAAGTGGCCATTTACTGTGCTCCTAAATTCCCACCTTTGCAACCAAATGGCTCATGACAGGGAGTGCAGCTACTGTGATAGCTTTTCACGTGGCCAGCACAGGGGCTCTAGTTCATCAGCTCTGACACTGTCTGCAACCACTATCCAAAATCTGTCACAGCCAGTGGAAAGTCTGTTATGGTCTCTTGTGGTGATAGACATGCACCTTCAGGATATTCACCACTGGCAGGTGCATACCACCCACCATGGCTCACCCATTTATTTGGAAGGCAACAGAGCATTTTCCACTTTCTATAGGAGAAGACTGAAGTTAAGGGTTGAGCAGAGGCTTTTGAGGGAAGTCTCGTGGAAGTCTGAAGAGGAGTTGCCCCAGAAAAGCCACGTTTCCCCCCAGAATGAATATGTTTCTCTTCCTACCCACTCTGCTCAGCTCCTTGCCCAAGCATCAGTCTAAGTGGGAAATGCAACAACCAGATTTCCAGCCAGATGACTTCTGTCAGGTCTGTGTAGTGCGTTGGGCTGTGTGCATCCATGGAGTCCTTCGAGCAGATGCTGCACCTCCGGAGGTACCTGACCTCATGTGTGTTGTGAGCAGGGGAAGATGATCTACATACAGCACCTCCACTCTGCTGCTGAAGACATTCTAATATGAAATATCTAAATGAGTGTCTTCTGGGAAATGAACCAAAGCCAAGTCATTTCGGCAGTGCTTAGGCTGATGCCCTGAGGCTTCAGCAAAATCACTATCTTGCACGTTTGGTCCAGGAAGCACAGGCAGGACAGCCTTTCACTGTGAGCATGAGTTACAGTGATCCACTGTACAACTACAGGTTCCCCTCTAGGTTCCCCTCTACTGCACTCCACAAGGCTGCAGATCTTCTTCATTAGGTCCAGAAAAACACACAGATGTGAGTGCAAATTATTTTCTCTGAGAAAGAAGGACAGGCTGGACCTTATGCATATGGTGGGCTGTCACTGGCAGGACCTCCGGGGCCTTGTGACCCATGGGGTTGCAGGTCCAAGTATGAATATGTGCCATATTGGCAGGAGTAGGCCAGTAAAGGTGAAAGTAATACAGCAGTGATGGTAAAAGGCTATCCTGAGCTGTATAACCCGGATAACTGCAGAAAATGTTTGTTTTCCTAAACAGGGGTATGAAGTTAATCCTCATAAGGAGAAATCTAAGTCCTGTGCTACTCTCCTCAGGATTTCTCCTACTTCATTAAACTCTGACATCTCAGAAGGTAAATCCACACTGTCGCATGTCATTTGTGCTTGGAAAAAATGTGCATATCAGTGTTTAATACTAGCTTATTTTTCCTTCTTATTTTGCAAGTGTAATTGCGTAGTAAATCAAACCACAGGCCTATATTTACTTGTTAGCATTAAGAGTGTGTCAGGCCATATGTAAACAAGAGTATTAGCACAGATCTGGAGCAGAGTGAGTCTGTGCCAGCTGGAGATGTGGTCCCTATCTGTATGTTTACCAGAAGGTTTTGAGATGGTGGGAAGGAGCAATAACTCTAGGCTGATAAAAACCCTCACTTGCAAGGGCAGCTGTAGGATATTCCTGTGTGGTTATTGTACCACTCTGATTTTGGTCTCATCTAACATTACTTTTCCCATGACTCTTTCTGTCTTGGTTGATGAACTTTTTAGTGCTTGTGGGAACAAATTTTCCGGGAACTCTCTGCAGCACAGCTCCATGTTGCAAGGCATGGAGAGGTCTGCACAGTGACCTGAGATGTGTGGGGACTCCAGCCTCCAGTGAGAAATGGACTACTCTTACTGACTGCCCCAAGCAACAGATTTCTGTTTCTGGCTGATTAAGCCTTGGCCCAAAATGTTCCAGGTGCTGGCTCACGCTCTAAGTTTGTCTGCTGCACCGAGGAGCCCCATCTGTCAAATTTCTCTTTTCTAAGAAGGTGCTTACAGACAGTGTGTGCAATCTCCTTGATAACTCAGGTAGCCAGCCTATGCACACTGGGCCCGTGAAGTTTCCAGCCTTTTCACCCTGTGTGGCTCCTCCTCCCTGTGCCTCTTCCTCTGATCCCTGTCTGGGCTGGCTGGAAAGGGCAGGATGGGACCCCTTGAGGTGGTACAGAGCCAGTGTGGCACCTCCACTGCTGCAGTACTGCCCTTTGCCCCCTTCTCCCACGGAGGTATGGGAGGTGTCTGCGTGGCCTCACCACAGAAGCCCCCTCCACCCAATTCTCCCCTCTTCCCCCTGCCTTGTCCTCCCTGCTGGGAGGTGGTCTGAGCTGCCAGCCCCAAGGTCACTCTGGCTGTGTCACACGTTTCTTTCTCACTCATGAAATTCACCAAGTTTTCTCATTCTTCTCTGCCAAGGATTTGCGACTGTTCACATCAGCAGAAATTTTACCCTGTTCTGTCATGAATTTGGGACAAATATCATCAATCCACCTGCAGGAATGAATCCGTAGAGGTCTTACTCCTGGTCATTGCATGTTTACTTTTTGTCATCCAGATGACCTTTCTCCTGTGTGTAAGTATTTCCTGTTAAACCCAGCAAGTTTTCCAGTTTGTGCCATAGTTAGAATCGTAGAATCATAGAATCAATTGGGTTGGAAAAGACCTCAGAGATCATCCAACCCTTGGTCCAACTCCAGTCCATTTACTAGATCATGGCACTCAGTGCCATGTCCAATCTCAGTTTAAAAACCTCCAGGGACGGTGAATCCACCTCCCTGGGCAGGCCATTCCAATGCCTGACCACTCTCTCTGTGAAGAATTTCCTTCTCATCTCCAGCCTAAACTTCCCCTGGCAGAGCTTAAGCCCATGCCCCCTTGTCCTATTGTTAACTGCCTGGGAGAAGAGACCAATCCCCACCTGGCTATAACTTCCCTTCAGGTAGTTCTAGACAGTGATGAGGTCACCCCTAAGCCTTCTCTTCTCCAGACTAAACAACCCCAGCTCCCTCAG
>VYXB01008794.1:282061-296031 GCA_013397135.1 Pachyramphus minor
AGTACCCCCAGGTCCCTTTCTGCCTGGCTGCTCTCCAGCCACTCTGTGCCCAGCCTGTAGCGCTGCAGGGGGTTGTTGTGGCCAAAGTGTAGGACCCAGCACTTGGCCTTGTTGAACTTCATCCCATTGGAATCAGCCCATCTCTCCAGTCTATCCAGATCCCTCTGCAGAGCCTTCCTGCCTTCCAGCAGGTCGACACTCCCTCCCAACTTGGTGTCATCAGCAAATTTGCCAACGATGGTCTCAAACCCCTCGTCTAAATCATCAATAAAGATGTTAAACGGGACTGGACCCAACACTGATCCCTGGGGAACACCACTGGTGACCGGCCGCCAGCTGGATGCAGCCCCGTTCCCCAGCACTCTCTGGGCCCAGCCCTCCAGCCAGTTCCTAACCCAGCACAGAGTGCCCCTGGCCAAGCCATGGGCTGCCAGCTTTTTCAGGAGTATATTATGGGAGACAGTGTCAAAGGCTTTGCTGAAGTTTAGATAGACACATCTACAGCTTTCCCCTTATCCACCAGGTGGGTCACCTGATCATAAAAGGAGATCAGGACCTGCCCCTCCTAGACCCATGGTGGCTGGGTCTGATCCCTTGTCCATCCTGAAGGTGCTGTGTGATTGCACTCAGGATGATCTGCTCCATAACTCTCCCAGGCACCGAGGTCAGGCTGACAGGCCTGGAGTTGCCAGGGTCAGCTCTGCAGCCCTTTTTGTGGATTGGGGTAACATTTGCCAATTTCCAATCGTCTGGGACCTCCCCAGTGAGCCAGGACTGTTGTTGCTTCCTCAGCAAAGAGAACCCCTCTTCTGTTTCCTGAACCCAGCGTAAGCCCCCATTTTGGCACTGGGCACTGGCTAAGCCAGGAGCTGCAGCTGTGAGAGGATGAACCCTGACCAGCCCTCCCATTCTTGGTGGGTGTTGGAGCCTCTGCCAAGGACTGGCAGCAATCAGAGGGGTGGTGATGTAGGGCTGCAAGCCCAGGGTCCTTCAGAACACCCAGACCTCATCAGGCAGTACCCAGGCAGGGAAACACACTGTCTTAGTTTAACAGGATTACAATCTAAAAATTAAGAAACTTCAGGGGTAAGTGTGGAAAAGGAAAAAACCCCACCCTTTTATTAATAAAATCTGAATAAACAACAAATGGTGCAGTCAAAAACTTCCAGAAAAAACAAAACAAAGTCCCAATTCCCCAGGTGAGGGCGAGAAACCCACGGCAACCCGGGACAGAGTAGAAGAAGTGGGGAAGGCAGGACTGTCGCGCCGGTTCAACAGCTGCTCTTAGTTAGCTGCGCCAGCAGCAGCCAGCAGCCGACGGCGTCACGACCAGCGGTAAAGGAGTCCTTTCTCCGACAGGCAGTCCCGAAAACTGAACACCTCTCTTTGAGATGGGTTGGTCTCTCTCTCAGTCGTCCTCCGCGAGGTGTCCCGTGAGGGAAAAAACCCCCTTCTTCTTAGGAAAAGAAAAGGAGGCGTCCAAAACCGGGCTCCCCGCTCTGTCCAGTCCGCGGACCAAACCCAAAAGCCCCCGAACAAACGACTCCCCCAACTGTCCCTGTGGCCACCGGGTTTCCCGAGGGAGCTCGCCCTCCCCCCGCTCCTGCGCTGCCCAGCGCGTGTGGCTCCCCTTTGTCCTCCCCCACCCCGCACCCCTGAAGAAACAGAGGCGGGGATGGGCATTGGGAAAAAATTCCAACACCTCTTTTTCAAATCTATGACACACACTCTGCTCAGGCCAGGGATGTAAGCCATGTGCCTGATCTGTACAACTCCAGAACCGGCTCCCAGCACCATATTTCTTCGTGCCCTTTACGTTGCTTGTTGACGGGAAGAAGATCCCACCAGAGAGCTGCTCCTCTCGTTCCAAGGATGGGCAGACCAAAAGAGAGATGCATGGAGTTTGTGAAGGCAAAGTGAGCTCTCAGGTTCTCCTTGCTCCCAATACCATTGTGGATGTTCAGGACTGACCACTTCCAGGTGCTGTGTGCTCTGCAGCCCCAGCTGGAATAGCAGCTCAGGCTGCGACACCAGTGCAAACCTCCTTTGCCCAGGTGTGGCACACCCCGTGGCACATAAGCCCCAACCCCTGCAGTGACCTGTGGAACTTGGCCATCATTTCCTTGGGCATTTATGAAGCTATGGTTGATTTGAATGGCTTTTAGGGGTGGCTGGCTGGGGACAGGCCCAGGCCCCAGGTGTCTTGTGCAAGATTTTCAGTAAATAGGGGTAACACAGCCAGTGTAGCCAGTGCAGGGGCAAACCCACCCAAAGAAGCCCAAGCCACACCACATACAAGTGTGACAGTTGGTGCACTGACAACACCAACAGCTGCTGGGACAGGTGCAGCAACGTTAACCACAAGACCACCACACAGCCCATTGCCTCTTCCTTCACTTTTCCCTTCTGAAGGACAAATGGAACTGTGTCATTAACAGTATCCAGTCAGCCTTTTAGCCTGGGTTCATTCCTCCTCCCTTAGGCTGTGGTGACACCTTCCAGCAGACCTCCTGCCTGTCAGCACAGAGCTGTGGGAGGGACAGCCCATGGTCACATGTCCAGACACCACTATTTGTGCATGGTCTCTGACTCTTGTCACCAAAGATCTCTGGATTCCCAGTGTCTGTGCTGATTATAAGCATGAAAATATAGCATGCAAGCATGTTTTCTGGGCATAGAGGAGCCTTCTGAGGCAATGACACATCCACATATGAGACCTGGTCTGTGTGGTGTCCAGCTTTGGGTGTCTTAGCATTTGGTCTCTGCTGTAGAGACTGGAGAGGCATCCCTGGGGACACTGTGGGAGCAGAGCACCATGTCTCCTGTGGAGGGACATATTAAGTCTAGGCAAAGCAGGCAGCTGCTCAGGGCAGCATGTGGCTGGGGAGAAAATGTTCTCTGCCCTTTGCCAGGGCAATGGGAAGCCGGCCCATGATGTAGGCTGTGCTGGTGGGAGGTACTGGAGGCACAGGGCTGCCACCACTCCTAAGATGATGTGATGCCAGCACAAGAATATCACGGTCATGATGATGTAAGTGGAGATGTTTTTAAACATTGCAATTTTAGCTAATTCCTTTGCAGACATAAGTAAACACCTAGCTCAACATCCTGTTGAGAATCCACTTGAGATGTTACTTATTTCAACAATGGAATTAGCAAAAATTGCTGTTCTCTTCAAGGCAACAAAGCCTGTTTAGGTACTGTATGTCCCTAGGAGCACGGTGGTCCAGAAGAGCACAAGGGGAAGAGTTTCACACAGCCGTGCTGGAGCAAGGTGATGGGGAGAGGTTGTCTCTATCTGATGTCCTTTTACAACCTAAATGATTTTATGATTCTAGGAGCAGCTAAAGGAAGCAAATAATGTGTCTGTGTAGTTGAATTCCTCACATTCAGTAGACAAGAAATGTCTCTGAAAACCTCTTAGGCCACTCCTGTGGCGGAGAGAGACAGACTGGCTGTGTGTCAGTGGGCAGACAGGCTTAACTGTGTCTTCAGAACATGACAGTCCCATGTTTAGGAAAAGACCCAAATTCTGGTGACCTGTTAACCTCTCTTCCTTCCCTGGGATGCTGAAGGCAAGGATAAAGGGCAAGGCTTTCACAAAATGTCTTATTCAGACCACACACTGATACACACTCCTCACTGACCTTGTGAAGACAACACACAGCTGGGCCAGGGAGAAGTCGGAGAGAGGAGGAAGACAAAATGCTGTTAAGTGTAGATGAGAATTTGGGTGTTTGAGCAACCAGTTTCCTAACGTTTGTGGATCACATGGGAACAAGCAGTTTGCAGTGTCCTCAAACATACATAGTTTTCTGTGGGTAAAGGTAGGTGTGTCACCTGGAGGAGTCCTGTAGCCCAAAAAATGCATATATCTCAGGGCAAAAATGGTAAGAGCACTGCTGTGAAGCAAAATTATTCTGAAAAAAAGTGGTGGTAGGACTACAGCAATGATTGTCAGGAGTTGGACTTTGATGATCCTTGTGGGTCCCTTCCAACTTAGAATATTCTATGATTCTATGATTGTTACATCCTTGAGAAATAATTACATTTAATCAAAGCTTTTTCTGAAACAAACAAACACACAAGGAAACAGAAACCACAGAAGGCAAACCCATAGCCTGAGTCATATACATGGTGTGGAAAATTTTGGCCCAAAGTCTTACAATGTGGTGAAGGTGTCAGCAACTGAAGATCTTTTAGGAAGTGATGGCTGTGCTCAGTTGGGCAGTGAACCTTGAATCACCTATAATTAGGTGAGGAAACATGTGTGCCAGAAACTATACAAACAAACTATTAATGGCTGCTTCATTTTCATTGTTCTCCAGCCAGCAGTTCAGGCTGGACCAGCCTTGGAGCTGTGCTGGACATGCTCTGTCAGGAGGGCTGGCCCCACTTCATCACACCTGCTCCAGGAAGGTGTAGGGGCTTTGCCTGGTAATAGGGGGTGTTGTTAATGCATGAGATTTACAGGTGCCTCCTGACCCATACGGCAGCAGCCAGTGCCTTGGCTTCCTCAGCTGTGAAAGGTAGTGGAGACCTGTGGCTCCTTCCATGTTAGTGAGTGCCTTCAGTGTTAGCACATAAATGCTCAACGAAAATGACTCGTTCATGTGTTGTGCAGAAATGTGTTTGTCACCTTGTTATTGCAGTATCTGGGAGGTGTGGGCTTAAGTGGTAGTCCTGGAAAAAGGACTGTTAGGGTAAATCCTGCAGGTTTAGGTTCAGACCGTCACTGCAGAGTATTGGAGCATGGGCTCTTCTATGAATACCCATTTCTATAAAACAATAGAAATCTCTTTAATCTTTGTTCTGCTTAGTTAGAACTCACTGACTTCTGCTACTGCTTCAATATTTCACTGAAAAGAAGGCAAATTTCCCAGTCTGATGGACAAAAAGAAGCTTGTTTGATAGATGTGTGTGTGTTGTATGGATGGATCTTTTAAAATAAAGCATTTAAGACTCAGTTTGAAATCATACCATGCCTGGTGTCAGCTTGCTCTGTGTGGGGAGTTCAAGCAGTGCAGCACTGTATTTAGCATACTGTGTCTGTTGAAGCACCCTATAGTTTCCTGGGTGTTTTCTGAGGTATTTAGATTTATTTCAATGTTTACAATGTATTTGTTGTTCATTAAACATATTTACCCAGGCTAACCCAACATGAAAGAAATTATCTTGTTTACAGTGGAACTTTGACAAAAATACATACAGGAAAGGTAGACAAACACACATAAGCCTGGACTGCTGAGTGAAATATTGATTTGCTGCCACTTTCAATTTTTCTCATTAGAACTTATTTTATTTGAACATAACTCTGTACCCCATGTAAATGTGAAGTTGTTAATCTTATTACTATACAGAAAACAAATTAATTATTATGCATGATATTGGAAATGGATTGTTAGGTTAGCATTGGGAAAATTAGAAAAATACACTCATTACTTCAAATTATATCTGATATACAACTCTGTTTTTAAAATCATTCGCAATATTCAGATAGCAAATACAGCAAGTAGAAAAGCCTTTCTTTTTTTAATGCGTGGTTTTAAAATTTCAGGCCTGCATCCTGAATGTTGGATTTAAAACTGCAGTATACAGTTAGACTTTTATATTTTAAAACAGCATTATTAAACTGGAGCAGATGACGTTGTTAGATTAAATTTCACCCATCTGCAAAGCAGAATTCATCATGTTGATATAATTGATTAATATGAGATCTGGGTGGCTTACCTGTACGGGGCAAGGATCTGTATTACAAGTCTGCCACCTCACCATAACCGCTTCTTAAGAATGCTTGGATGCATAAAGGAAGCCTGCTAGTGGTATTCTTTTGGAAAAAAAACCACAAAAAACCAACCACAACACAGTATTAGGAGCAAGAGAATAAGTGTATCTGTAAGTTGTCTTTATGGAGAAGCTTGCATGGCTGCTGGAGTGCTGGGGAGCCAGGCTGTGGCCAAACTCCTGTGGTACTGATAACCTTTACTCATTAGTGAGTGTGGGTTTGAATGAGTTGGGAGAAAAGGGGGAGCAAGCTGTCCCACTCATATTCTATCTCTGTGGAGCATGTAATGTCCTTGCTGGTGAGGCCATGAGAGTGGACAGGGTGGGTGACGTCCACTCTCCTCATCATGATGTAGGCAGTGACAGTCTAGAGTCTGGTGCAAGGGACAGGCACAGACAGGCTGGGCTGGTTCTGTCTTTTAGGACGCCTGTGTTCCTTCCTGAAGTCCCTAGTTGTGGCAGTCATTGAAATTCCTGCTGTGCCTAAGTGGCACTCCTGCAGATAAGGCAGTAGAGACAACCCTCAGCAGCCAGAGCTGTCAAGTCACCAGCCACAGGATTACAATGTAGTTAGCAAAATAGTGTTTTCCTTTTAACGTGGAGCCTCCTTACTTACTGTGAGCTTTGCATAGTCAGAAGCTGCCTGTTCAAGCTTCTCCTCTGCAGTCCCACAGACGTGAAATGCTCTCTCCATAGAGAGCTGGCAGGGTGAGAAGCCCCACAGGAACCCAAGTGGTGGAGTTATAGCAAAAAGTGGATAAAAATTTGAGATAAAAGGGTGAAGTAACAGCAGTGAAGAGTTTCCACAAATCATCACCCAGTTTATGGTGGGGTCTTTTTGCCCTGATCACATAGACCTGGTAGATCTTTGCACACGTCAAGCAGTGCCCTCCACCCCAAATGCTCACCAAGGCCGTCTTCCACTAGCAAGACACTGTTTTCCTTTCTGTTCCCTGTAATTTCCCTCGCTGTCCATCTGGTTCAACCACACTTCCCTTCTCAGGCTTGGATAGGTCTTCCTTTGGAGAGCGCTACTATCGTAGCACAGCTGTTGTTCTCTCTGCTGGGCCAGACGGTGAGACAGAGAAATGGGGGAAGTACCTGCAGATCATCCATGCCAAGCTGCTCAGCACAGCTTGGGCTGTGCTCACAGCCCTCCTGACCAGACCAGTACACCTTCCTTCACCATGGTTACAAGCTCCACCTGTCCTGTGCTGTGGGTGAGGTTGGACTGCTATTTCTTTGGATGGTTTCTTTAGAGACTACTAAAGGCAGGGAGGGGAGCAGATAAAGGCAACCATGTCAGACAGTAAGATCTTTGTCACACCTTGAATTTCCAAAGGGGTCTCCCAGCTGGGCAACTGGTATTGTCCCTGAGGAAATGAAGGTTTAATGATGTACTGTGTGCCTTGCTGCAAAATTTCTGAAAAACTCCCCCCAAATTGGTCGCAATACTCAAAATAAGACAGGTCCTACAGAACAAGAAATAGAGACAAAACTGAAATAACAGCACTAATGAGTGAAGTAAATACCAGAGCTGAGCTGTAAAAGTAGTGAGGAAATTCCCCTAAAGAATGTTTTGTTCCGCTTTAGTGATGGTAAATACTAGGGTTTGTCTTCACAGTCTCTGTCTTGCTGGAGGCTGCCACAAGCCGCAGGAATAAGATCACATCCCTTGCAAGAGGAGGTTTATCCCCTGAACCCACACACCTAGACATTCTTTGGACACAGTTTCATCCCTGGAGCCACAGCTCAAATAAATCTCTGAGACTGAAAAAGAAAGGGATTAAATGTGGTGGAAATTGTGTCTATTCTTCCTCTTTGTGCTGCTAAGTGGGCAAAGACACAGCTCTCACCATGGAGCATCATGGAATCATAAAAGAGTTTGGGTTTGGAGGGACCTTAAAAACCATCTAGTTCCACCCTCCTTCCACGGATAGGGACACCTTCCACTAGACCAGGTTGTTTCAAGCCCAGTCCAACCTGGCCTTGAACACTTCCAGGGAGAGGCAGCCACAGCTTCTCTGGGCTACCTGTACCATGGCCTCACCACTCTCACAAGGAAGAATATCTTCCTAATGTCCAATCTAAACTTGCGCTTTGTCAGTATGAAGCCATTTCCCCTTGTCCTGTTACACCAGACCCTTATCCAAAGTGCCTCTCCAGCTCAGTTTAGTTTTCCTTCCTGCAGAACATATCTGAGGCAAATGGCTTTTCACGATGGTTATAGCTACATATTGAGCAAACAGGGTGAGTGTTATCAAACCACTCCATTTTAATTTTCCTTTTATTGATTTCAAAATTTACCTAAAAAAGAGGTTTCAATTACAAGAAAACGTTTTTGTATTTCACACTTGGTAATTTTCATACAGCTAAATAATTGGAGGTAAGCAGAATCTGGAGTTAATTAAATAGATTTCTGCATTGTTCTTAAAGTTCCCAGCTAACAACCATCAGAGGTGTGATGATAAAGAGCAGAGCACTTTGTCTTCTGCTCCAAACATTGCCGCCGCTCCTGCAGAATCAGAGTGGATGCAAATAGAAAAGAGACATTACACCAAAACTACATAAGGAGAAGAGAAAAAACAACCTCGTGTAGTAATTATTCTCAAAGGAACTCAAGGACTGAAAACACCCTACTTGTCACTGTAGGTAGCAGGACCAATAAGAGTGTCTCACACCCTGCACATCCTGCAGCACACCAACCTCTTGTGGCCCCTTTGTAGGGTGGATTCCGTGGAGGAATTCCCTGCACACATCATTCCTGTGTTTGTATGTGTGGCATTGGGGAGCAGCCACATTGTGTGCTGTAGGAGGGGGAAGCACACAGCTTTGCAAGTTACAGAGGTGAAGGGATGAACAATGCCAGTGCCATGCAGGATTCTATCTCTTTGGAGGTTGCTGTTGCTGCTTCGAGTATTCTTCAGAGCCCAGTGGATTGAAACAGTGCCCAGGAGCATTTTCAAGGGAAAAAAGTGCTTTGTTTTATTACATGGCAATGTGTGAGAGGCTAATGGCTCAGTGGCAGGTGAGAGAAATGCTGCAGAAGCGAAGAGAGGGAGTCAATTCTTGACATGAAAAAGCAAGAAACCTTCCTGACATTTTTGAGTAAAATCATTATTGAAGTTTAGATAGTAAATGTGGTGAGACTTTCCTGTATTGTTTTAATTTTTTTTTTCCTCATTGGGCAACAGACATTTTTTTTCAGCCTGGTGTTAGGCAGAACATTGTCCTGTGATGCAGTGCTGTGCAGCAGAGCTTCCCAGAGGGGGAGCTTTGGCTGTTAACAGGGGTGAGAGAGCAGAGATAAGGAGGGAGGGGTCTGACTCCGTCTGTGAGTATCCTGGCAGAAGGCAAAATGGAAAAAATGGTCCCCAGAAACATCCTGATACTGAGCAGAAGTGGAGTTGCAGTGGAAAAGGTTGGCAGGCTAGCACTAGCCAACCCTAGCCAATGTGGAGTCACCTTGGGGATGGTGGAACTCACAAGGTCTGCCCCACTGTCATGTTTTGGGCATTTCAAATTTGTAAGAGACCACTCCAGCTGGGTCCAGGAATGATGTGGTGACTGAAACCCTGAGCATCTCAACCAGAATGTGCAACCTCTGCGCATGCCCAGCCAACATAATTTGCTCCTTCCTGGCATCTGAGTGAGCCTGACTGCAGGTGCTGTGTGGGAAAGCCCCTGGCTGCCCTTTTGAGCAGGTCTGCCACAGCCCTGCATAACATGTTGCTGATGACAGATAACCCTTCCAAGATATCCTTGCACCACCTTCCTAATCCCAATACTCATCCATGTGCTCTCATATGGTCTCTTCCAGCTGTATGGTCCTTCTAGCAGTATCTGTGCCCGTGGGCCTGTTCAGCCTCCTGTGTAAAGGACATCTGTTTGTGCACAGTAGCTAGAGGAACATCCTGGCTGCTGGTGCTGGTCTGCATTATGAAAATCTGACAAATGGCTGTTGGTAAGTCCTTTGCTGTCCCAGTTGCTCACAACAACACACATTTAAGAGTGGAGTTCAGCACCCCAGGGTGTGCATCTCTCCTTGCTCTACCCAAACCCTTTCCAGACCAAGTGTCTAATGGAGGTTCTACCCAAGGCTGCTGTGAAGGAGAAACTTCCTGGGTTGTAACAGTGTGGTCTGGGGCTTGAAAACATACAGACATATCCATCCCTCTTTAATGTTCTTCTTCTTTCAATATCTGCTGTGGACATCTAGCCGTAGTTGCATGGAGGCAATGTGCACTTACTCATTCTTACATGTACTGGAATGGTTTTTACATCTACTGGATGGAAACCTGTCTCCAAGCTGCTATAAGGAGATGGTTAAAACACCTACCTGAAGCACCTGCTATGAGGTATCTCTTAAATAGTCCAGGGGAAATTTGAAATCTCTTTGGAAGTAAAATACATTAAGATGAAAAATACTTTGGCAACTGGGATTTACAGCAGTGTCTATTTGTGTATGTGGCAGCATGTCCACAAAGAGGTGTAGTTATTTGGCAATCAACTACCAGTTAGATGAGGAGGATCAGGAGAATTTTGTGCCCATTCCAGTGGGTATTAAATACCTAATCTGGAGAGATTCGGGACCACACTGGACTCTGATGCTATCCACTTTCTGATTTTCCCCATTTATTTGATCAGAATTAATTATGTGTTCAGAAGCTGTGACACACTATCCTGTATTTTACAATCAGTAGCATAGAATTGGTTTAATAACAGAAAACATAATCTAGAAAAGGTAACAGCTAATACTGTGGGTATGTCTGCTTTTGAGCCATGAGAAAGGCTTAGATTCTTTAACATCCAGTCTTCCGCTTGCATTTTCTGGAAACTACTTTTTCAGCCAATGGGTTTGGTTAATTCAGTTATTTTCCACTCTGCTGGCAATTTTTGGAAGCAGCCTATCCAGTGATTTAACTTCCCACCTTCCAATCTGCCTCTTCTTCCAGCAATTCTCCAAGCAAAGGAATCAATTTGACCTTTTTCAATGTTTTAATAGCAGCAAACACAAAAGTTTGCACTGGATGAACTTCAGTCGAAATTTTTTTCTTGACTTTCTCAAGACATGAGACTGGAAAAATAAGCATTGTGCAGTCGAGTCAATCGATTTCCACATAGCGCCCACATAAAAAAACCCTCAAACGCAACTAAATCGTGGTTTATTTTGCAGTGTAGCCAAAATAGTCCCCTCCTCTCAAAACGTCCATGGGAGGATTCATTCAGACTGCAGGAAGAGGGGCTTACAACTGAATAGGCTGTTCCTTCGAGCACAACGGCATCCCCACAGCCAGATTCTCTGTTCTGCTTGACATAAAAGTGAGCTGGCAACTTGCCCCTCAGGGCATTTCACTTGCCAGGAACCCGAGGCCACTGTTAAAATCCGAGCGCAGTGACAGAGGGTGGACTTCAAGGGTGCAATTCTATGAGTTCCCTGACCTACAGTTGCGAAGATTCAATTCCTGCTCTGTGCTCTGCCCAGATCTGTTTAGTCCGCAGGCACTCCACGGCACCCTCCGTCTAGCAAACTGATCAGCAAACTGTTCCTTCTTCCTCCTTTCCCTGCTGCTCTTCATCCCCAGACACCCCAGAGAGTCCCAGGGCGTCCCTTTCCTGAGCTGTACACGCTGGTTACACAAGCAGCGCTCATCCCACCGCTACCGCTGCATCCGAACAAGCACTTTTCCTCCCCGAGGAGCTGCCGCGATGCCCCACGGGCCGCAGGGCTCCAGCTCTGCTGCAGATGATGCCTCGCGTCACGCTTCTCTCGTGTTTGAACGAGGAGCCGTCGGCAGGGGCCGGGGAAGCCCGAACACGGCCGTCCATCGTGCTGCGCTATCGGGAGGCCAAGCCCTCGCTCTCTCACGTCACTGCAGTAATCTCAGAGAATACGGTGGGTTTTCTCACAGAGCTCTCAGGAAGAGGTAGAAGCCAGCATCTAGTGTGGCTTGGCCTCCCTCAGATCCTAGATCATTTTCAGCTGTGCACGTAAGCGTGTCACCAGGCAGAAAGTTCTGCAAAATGACTTAAAAAAACCCTACCTTTTTAACTATCAACATAACCACACTCGAGCTCAGTGAAAGTGACTGAGAGAGGGGATTGAAGCGTTCACTGCGGCCCTAAGCCGTTCCACAGTAGGCTGACAAAACAGTTCTGGGCTATTCATTGCTGTGATAAACCAGGTAAATCTTCTGCTGCGACACATGTTTATATCCAAAATCAGGCAGGCCCCAGTCAACGTGGTGGCGGAGTGTAGAAAAAAAGTCCTGGAAGCCAGTAAGGGGAGCAGTCTTCATGGTGCCAGACACAGAAGCTCTAGGGAGGTCTTTCAGAAAAGCATTTCACCCGGGCGTGGGGCTGGCAGCGACTCTGTCTCTGAGGAATACACCTAAGAAGGACCCCTGGGAATAGACCGACAGGGACCCTCGGCAACTGGCAGCAAGTCTGAGACAGCAGTTAGGGATAGAAGAGGACAGTGAAAAATAATAATGAAAATTGGTTGAAAAAGAGAAGTCTCTCAGCATTTCCTGCCCTCCTCTCACGCTCTCAAAAATAAAACCCGCTGCTTTTGTTAGCTGCGCCACCTCGGCTCTGACAATTCACCTCGCTGAATTGACCGGGAAGGGAGAGGACGAAGCGCTGACACAGGGCGGTCAGCATCTCCCCTCGTTCATTTCCATTTGCGAAATCCTTGTCTGTAGGGACAGCGCACATCCTCCGTGTGAACCAGTGCTGACGGGATGCCTCCGCTCTCCTCTTTCAAGCCTGTTTTTCTGATGGCTTCCCGTTCACAGCTCTCTAAAGATCACGATTAAGCTGCCTAAGTGCTCTCAACTTTACAGGACTGCTTACCTAACACCTTTTAAATTACTCCGGTCCAATTAGCATCCGCATCTCAGAGCTGACTTTTGTGTGTGGGAACACAGTGGGCCAGGATTCCTGCTAAATCTTCTCCGCTTTGAATTTAAAATGTCAGACAACGAAGGAAAAGGAGGCTGTGGTGCGGCAAAGGAGCACCGGTTATTTCCTAAACAGTAACACCCCCCCACCCCCGATGCTGCCCAGACTGAGGGACAGACTGTGGTTTGTAGCAGGGCTCCCCCTCTCCCTATTTGGTGTTGGTGTGTTTTACATAAATGTGAGAAAATGTAGGTAACTGCAAAGGTACTGCGGGCCTTTGGATGCTCCCTGCAAACATCTGCCCCTCCACTTCTCCCAAATCCTGGTTAACCATGCTTCAGGAGGAGGAGGCAGCCCCGGGAGTAGCGCAGGCAGGTACCTGGGGAGGCGAGGCGCTCTGCTCCAGCCGCTCCAGGTGTATTTGTCTGCCAGGTGTTAGGCTAAGCCCGCGCAACCTTGGGCATTGCAACACGAGTGTGAATGTCGTGGGGTGGGAGGGCACCTCTTCGCGTCCTAACGTTACGCATCAGATATAAAAGGAGAAAAGGTTGGGCCGGGTTCGTAATCTTCTCCTCACTTCAGAGTGGGCAGGCAGCAACAACTGTCCTTGGAAAACTCCAAACCCAGATTTCTGTTGCACCACCGTTTCTTCCTCTTCACTGTCGTTTTACCCTCTGTATACAGAAAGCACAGTATCACTCCGAAACGTCGTCCAGGACATGCCAAGGCCTGGGACCCTCGGCTGTGGCCGCAGCATCGCGGTGGGCTGGCCCCGAGCGCCCCTTCCCGGGGCTTTCTGCCATGGCACGACTCCGTGCCCCCTCAGATGCTGCTCCGGGGAGAACGGGAGGCGTTGTCCAGGGACATCCTGGGGGCATCCTAGCTACACCCAGCCCCGCTGGCCCCCGAGGCACTGCCCCTTCGTGGGTACAGCGGCGGCTTCTTCTGGGCGTCCATGGGGCGTAGGTTCTCGCACCCGGCCTTAAATCTAATTCTCGGTCACGGCACCGCAGGGGTCGGTGCCGGGCCGCGGCGGGGTTCTGCAGCCGCGCTCTGAGGGGCACCGCGCGGAGAGCAGAGCGGGTCCCAGCGCTTCCACCTTGGCAGGGGGTGAAGGGGGCCGCTCCCCGCCGGAGCCCCCGCGTTGTTTTCGTTAATGCGGCTGCGGGGATGGCCGGCGGGACCGTGAGAATACCATACGGCCCCGGGACTCGGCAGCGTGCCGGGGGCCGGCCTCCACTCTTGCACCCCGTAGACCTGCTCATCCAGCGGGCCCACGCGGG